>JABVXU010000072.1:0-180822 GCA_013365365.1 Cruorifilaria tuberocauda
GATCGGATGACAACAACAGATGCGATCTAACGAATCCTAAAACAATTGGAAGCCGTAAGGAAAAACTTGGAACATCGGAACCTACAAATGGCTATTGAGAGAAAATTACTCGATGAATT
The DNA here is from genome assembly GCA_013365365.1 of Cruorifilaria tuberocauda. NCBI lineage: Eukaryota > Metazoa > Nematoda > Chromadorea > Rhabditida > Onchocercidae > Cruorifilaria > Cruorifilaria tuberocauda. The sequence goes on from JABVXU010000072.1 coordinate 120, forward strand.
CTTACCAACCGATCGGATCACAAGGACGCAACCAGAAAAAGAACTCGAAAAACGGAACGATGAAAATAGCCGATATGTAGTTCAGGTATCCGTTATACAGTTAGAAGGTATTTTATATCATTTTATTAGACATTAGAAGGTATTTTATATTATTTTGTTTCCACAAAATAAACATTTCAGATCAGAAAAAACGGAACCCCTACCGGAATATCTGAAATTTACATGTTTTCTGTTTCTCTCTCTTTTCCTCTCTCACTGTCTCTCTCTCTCTATATATATATATATGTATATGTCGATCTTCCTCTTCTTTTTTCGTCGATTTTATCATTTTTTCGCAATTTTACATTTGAACATTCTGAGAGCTATTGTAAAATGTTGAAAAACCTTTGACATAAATGTTTATCTTATTATGCACTTTGTCATTAACATTGTTTTAATTGTTATCACAATTTTTTAATTTGCATTTCTGTGTGATATTTTGGAAAGCAAAAATTTGCAATTATTTTCATATTACCTGTAGCACTTTCCTTTCGGATTCGTAATTGGCTGCTTGGGTTGGAACTACTTCTGTTCTTGCTATTTTCCTCAAATACCTTCTCAATTTGTCGGTTGGTAAGAATTCATCGAGCAATTTTCTCTCAATAGCCATTTGTAGGTTCCGATGTTCCAAGTTTTTCCTTACGGCTTCCAACTGTTTTAGGATTCGTTAGATCGCATCTGTTGTTGTCATCCGATCGCGGCGTTCCATTCGATATCTTGGAATTCGCAGTATAACGAATTCGTAATCGCTGATGTACCGTCAAACTTTTCCATGAATATTTCTCTGACGATGGCGTAGTTTTCTGGAGCAACATCATATCTGTTTACTGCTTTTGATGCTTCATCTTTCAAACAGGAAAGCAAGTAACTCAATTTTTGTATATCGGAGAAGTTTTGTTTGTGCACCGTCTCTCCGAAGTTGCTCCAAAACTCTTTCCATTTTCTAGGGTCTCCAGTGAATACTCTCAGTGAGATTTGAAGTAGGTTCACGTTCGTTTGGCGGACATTCTAGATTTGCTCCGTTTGAGCTCTTTCATTTGTTGTTTTGTTTCGTATCCCTTGCATATGTTCGACTACTGTTTCAGCATCCCTTTTACTTCAGGTTAGAGCTAGCAACGTCTCTTTTCCTTCTTTTACCAAGTTCAGCATTCCTTGACGGTTTTCCGTCATTTCTATGTAATTCTTTCTTTACTGTTTTCGTGGAATCTTTTTCAAATAGTCCTTTGCATTTACCGTCGATTATCGTTTTCTTTGCTCATCTACTTCTTGCATTTCTTGTTCAACTTCATTTTGATCAATTGATTTTAGATCCACTTCGTTTAGTTCGTTAAGAAGCTTGATGATTTTCCTCCTCGCTGGAATGGCACTTATTAACAACACTTTAAAAGACATCCCTTCTCTGCGGCACCATAAAATTTGTAAAGAAAATTTTCAAGGCTTCTTCTTGATTAATTGAAAGGAAGACAAATTTCTTTCTCGGCTATATAGCTACTAGCGCACTCTCAATAATTACTTTAGATTGCTTGATATCGTTCGTTGAACTGCTGTATTAGTACTCATTTAGTTGTACTGGTACAGATATCGACACTGGTGTTGGTAATGATACTGATGCTGGTACTGGCACTAGTACCATTATGCTGGATTGAGAGATCGTTGGGATTGTTCTCACGATCTGTCCTTCTGTTGATTTGAAGCTGTTTCTTAGTTATTTGTCGTTGCTTGTCTTCCTTCGCTGTCGATTATATTAGCCTCAATGAGTCCTTGTGGTCGAATGAATCGAAAAATATCATCCCTCTTGAGTTTCGACATTCGACATAATACGATTACAACCACTATGAAAATGAAAACCATATGTTGACACAAAGTTTCGCATAACGCACTCAACTATAGTGCTTCGGGCCATGTTTTGTTCACAGTGGAAGAACGCGTTCAGAATAAATGGTATGACAAAGAAAGAGTGGGAGGGGTTGGGGGTGGAGGAGGGGAGTTACGTGGATTCTTTGCAAGTTTCGCGGACATCACGTGTTTGTAGTATTCTGATTCAATTAGTATTATATATTCATTATATCATAGCTAAATGTATTTACATGAAGCGAAACTCGTAGGAAGTTTTGTTTTGAGTAACAATTCGGTCATTCAATAAAACTTTTTTTTCTTAATTAATAAATTGATTAATTCCGAATATCACTGTGCTCTAAGTTTTCAAAAAAAGTTATTAAATGTTTTTCGTCGATTTCGTTCAATAAAACGCCTACCGAAGTCGGAATGAATTAATGGTTTTCGTTCACGAACTTTCGGTTTAAGATATTAATTTATCTTTCAAAAATGTTTGGCAGTTTTGCAATTTTCAGCTTAGCATGTTATCGGTCATTCGGTAATTCTCATAATTATATTATGTATTTATAAATTTATTTACAAATAATATCAATCAATTCGATCATTTCCGAATAGAAAGCATTTGGAAGCAATCCTTCAGAATGGTAAAAATTTGTTAATTTTTTTATTTTTCTAATTACAGATAATATTTTATGAGCTTGCTGGTGTACTGTATCTTGTTAAAAAAATTGTCATTCAGGCTTTCTTTGGATTTGGTCAAGCTGCAGAAATTTCTATCAAGTTGGATGATGCAGATAATAGAAAAGTTAGTTGTTAATCTCATTCAGTAATTTTGGTCATTAGTGTAATCTTGAGAAGAAGCTATATTTATTATTTTCGAACTCATTGATCACTATCAGGAATGGAATTGTTTGATGGAAAATTGATTTGATAAGAAATCAGTTGAACGTGGGTGATTGGATGGTCTAGTGACATGACACTCGCTTAACGTGCGAGAGATCTCGGTTTCGAATGCCGGCCCAAGTCATGTGCAGCATTATCTTTCTTTTAGCCAAACCATCTGGTCCTTTCAGGTAGCTAAAATACGATGTGAAGAAGGGGGTCAAGAAACACATTTCCTGTTTTATGATGGTGAAACAATATCTGGTACAGTTGGAGTTGCCGTGAAGAAGAAATTTGATCATCAAGGAATAAGAATTGAATTTATTGGACAAATCGGTGTGCTATTTTTTCCGTAACTTTGTTTTATTTTGTTCGGTTATCTCTACAATAATTTGCTAATACTATCCACTGGATTTATGAATGAGAAGTGTCATGCTTGAGGCTATATTTTGGAAGTTTTCTTGACGAAGATTTTTTTTTTGGTGAATTTATAGTGTATTATTGGCGATTGGTAGAATGACAAGGAGCGCTCAGTTCCGTAATAATTATGAAAATTATAGTAGGTTAAACTATTTTTCATCAGCTTCTTATTCAGCGATGCGATCATATGCAAATCTAGGTTATCTATTTTCTTGAGCTATCTATTTGCGACTGTACCGATTCCTTTAATATATATTTGACCATACTGACAATTTCTGCAAGTGCTTTTCTTTTAGAATTAAATTACGATCGTGGTAATCAGCATGATTTTATAACATTGATGAAGGAGTTGGCTCGTCCAGGGGAACTGACGCAAAATGCAGTTTTTCGGTTTGAATTTCCAAAAGTTGAAAAACCGTATGAATCATATGTTGGTGCAAATGTGAAATTACGGTTAGTTTTTATTATAAAGGTTTTATGTTGCAAATATGCTAATTTTGGTAGTACACTTATTTAAACATAACCTCGGCAGTCGAAATTAAAGATTCTTCAAACCTAAGTAATCAATGATCTCGACTTATTTTGCGAAATATGAGAATTGCAGGAAGTTAGTTGATTACAATAACAGTGGAACGGTATAACATTAGTTGTGTATATGTTTTACAGCTATTTCCTAAGAGTAGTCATTGTGCGAAGGTTAACTGATATAATACGTGAAATGGATGTTATCGTACATACGCTTTCTTCGTATCCGGATACAAATAATAGTATCAAAATGGAAGTTGGTATTGAGGACTCTTTGCACATTGAATTCGAATACAACCGCTCCAAGTAGACGTTTTGTTTCTTTCTAATGTTTTTTAAGTTTGATTTTTTCCGGATAATATGACTGATATGATGGCATATGATATAATATAATAATATGATAGCAATATTAGGAATAGGAATAGATAAATCATTGTACATTTCAACAAACTTACTGAATTTTTGATACTTTTCGGACGAAATAAGCTAGAGATGTCATTGTAAATCAGACTTATAAAAGGATCAGAATGCTTAAAAAGGTTGTGAATGTGAAGTTGTTCGTGTGCAGATTAGCAGTAGAAGCATTTCATTGAAAATGGAGTTGCAGATATCATCTAAAAGATGTGATTGTTGGAAAGATATATTTCTTGTTAGTTCGAATCAAAATTAAGTTTATGGAAATTGCTATAATCAAACGAGAAACAGTGGGCAATTCGCCAAATATTTTCAATGAGAATGAAACAATAGCAAAATACGAAATAATGGATGGTGCACCCGTGAGAGGTGGGTGTGTCGTTCTTTTTTTTTCGTAATAACTTCACGTCTAGCATAGCACTACTGTTCATGACAGATTAGCATCATTTGATCAGGTGATCAGATTGAATTTAAAACTTTCAGGTGAATCAATTCCAATACGTCTTTTTCTTGCTGGTTATGATTTGACACCAACAATGCGTGATGTTGGTAAAAAATTTTCAGTTCGCTATTATTTAAACCTTGTTTTGGTTGATGAAGAAGATCGTCGTTACTTTAAGCAACAGGTAAGGTATTTCACTATGATCTTTATCACTTTCAAGAATATATATATTAATCAGCGTAATACATCTGATATTGAGGCATATTGCAAATTGGATACGGAAAATTGGAACATTCAATCATCCTTAAAAAGTTTCGTAATACTGCCAATCGGCTAATTATAAATGTCTATATCATATGATTAATTAAAGTCGTCGGTTTGTTCATAATTACTTGAAAACTGGACTTTTTTTTAGATTTAACTTCTAATGCTGAAAATATTTAAGGAGATGACATTATGGCGTAAAGCTGATAAGATAAGTCGACACATTTCGGTGGAAAATATGTCAAAAGCCAATGGAGAAACGACAGCAGCAACAACTGTTCAACACATAAAGAAGATTGAAGCTGGCAAGTGATTTCAATTTTAGAAACAAGAAAAAGAAATACCGCAAACACGTCGTGTCTTTTCGCTTTTCTTGTAAATTTTTTATTTTTATTGTTATACTTTTTCTATTTAATGAAAGCCAGACATTGACCTGTGTATATTATAGTTTAAGTTTTTTTTTGAATGGTTAATCATAAATTAGTAATATTGGGAGCATTAGATTAACTTTTTTGGAAATTTAATATTACATGTCAATTCTTTCTATCGAACGTAGGTGCCTATCAATTCTTGGGCAGCTTATGGATAATTTATAACGATGACTATTTGAAGTATTTCGCTTATTCACTTTTTTTCAATGCGGTTTAGGCATTTTAGTATTGGTCTGTCATATTTTTCAGTTTATAATGACCTTGCTGTATTATATTACTTGGGATGGTCGACATTTTACAATTTCTATTTTTGTATCAGCAATATTTTTAGGTTCCAAAGTTGATTTCCTTTGCAAGATTCCTAAAATAATAGTTTGCAGAAGGAGGATCATATTTTCAAAAAAGTTTGTTGCTTGCGGTACACAAATCAGATTCATCTATTTTGGGCATAAAGTAGTGAGAAAGAAAATCTGACGTTCCTTTCATCGTAACGTCTAACTTCATATAGTGGTAGTCCGATTATGCCCATACTTCTTGAATGCATATTTCTTTTTCATCCCGGTTTTTGAAACGGGTAGAGGTAGGAGCAGTGCGGTATTCCCATTGTCATTTCTTTTCTGCCTGAACAGCTGGGTGAAAATCACTTTGCTAATCAAAGGACGGGAGTTTCGTCGCCACATCAAATTCCTAACGAATTTTTAAGCTGCAATTGCTGGGTAATATTGTAATAAAATTTAGCAGCATCATGAAAATATTATGGTGCTGATTACAAATACTTACGTGCCTTATTGTGGCTCTTTGAGCTCCTATGTTGCACGCATGTTTTGCACCAACATTTGGAAGCAAGTAATTTCGGACCACTTTATTTATTTCGTATATTTGCATACTGATTTTATTATCTTGATATCTCGATTCAATTTAAAGTTATAAAAAGCCAGCACAGTTGGCGTGTGTCCCGCAAATGTGAAGTTCATATCAGATATTGAAACTATTTTCTCATTTCTCCATTTCAGATTAGATGTTCTAATAAATTGACGTAATTTTTGAGAGGATCATTTCAATGTCTAAAATTTGCGGATCTATAGTGCGGGTCACACATTATGTTTCGTTATATAGCTACAGTTATTTCCAACCATTATCTTCCGAGACTTTGTAATTCCATTCAATTACATTCGCTTTAAAAGCTATTTATTCTTTGTTTTCTTAGCATACTCTGAAAATATGAAGTACATATCGGTGCTGTATATTTACATAATCTATTTCCGCTTAGATTATTGTGTAGGTATGGAATACTATTTCGCTGCTTCTCTGATGCGTGGATTATAAGTGTTTCATAGTGCAGCGTTACTGATTTCCAAATTAAGCCAAAATGTTCGAAACATTGCGGAATTCATTCCTTTAGTCGTTTTTGACATAATAATTCCATTGTTCTTGTTAATGAGAGGGTGGGGACTCTCGTTTTCGAAAACACCATCCCTCGGTAAATGCGACTTTCGGAATATTCGGCGGAAAATCAAATCATTCACTTATAATCAATACTACTTTCTTTTCGACTCAAACCTTCCGACTGTGTCCCAGCAACTGTCCACTCAACTGGTTTCGAAGTCTTGTGCCGGACATTTCCGCTCTTGTTTTCTGTTCCTTTTTATAGATGTTTCCTTCCGTTCATTGTCTGTTTTTTAAATATTTTTCTAACACATGTTATGGATTCCGTGAAATATACTTATTTCTTTCAATCGAAATAGAGGCTATTCCAAAAATTGTCGAAATAATTTCGTACAGGTAACATAGACTGGAATGAAGAGAAAAAGCGGCATACAGCCTTGTGATAAATTTGAAATCGACAATTCGAGCTTTTTACGTAGAAGACAACAATCACGCATTTTATGAAAAGAGGGTCAGTTAATGGAACAAAACATTCGAAAAGAACCAGTTCATACCAAAACGCAGTCACAATTGAAAGAAATAAAGGAAAATTTTCTACGTAAGCAATTGAAGATTTACAAATCTTAACCGGAACATGCATCTTATATATGGAGTTTTTCAAAACCCGAACAAAACAAATTAAAACAGTTTACAATGCAAGGCAATAAAATCGGAACTTTTTGAAAAGCAACTGAAATGCAATTTAAAAGTCTTAGTTGGAAAATGCTTCTTGAAAGATATATTTCGTCGATTTATGAGCGAGCTCGGTGCTCTCAGTATCGAGAGATGATAGATTCAGAAATTCGAGACCAACTTCATCACAAACGAAACCTCTTCTAAGACGCAATCGTCTAAACCAGCTCCCTCCTTCATCGATTGAAATTCCTCCTCATATCTTGGTGAGAAATGTTCCCAACGCATCAATGTCCCTAATAATGCGCTCTGAAATTTCTATAGCAATTCCTTGTAGTAACTTGAAAACCAAAGAATTTTGTTTCTTCTAGATTAAGTCAAACTATACTTGGTCTGATTTCACAGTCTTAATAAAAATAGTCTTGAATCTTGAAATCAGATAAGAATGCAAAATATAAACGAGATAAGTTCAGTACAGTTGAAACAGACCACAAATCCAAAACTAGATTAATTTCATTGAAAAATTGACAAACCGTTGATAATCTCGTTTCGTTCCCTACTATTTCATCTTCGGGAACTTCATTATTGAGCTGCACAGAATCTTCGTAAACTGATGGAAGCTCATCATTACTATCCATCCTTTCGCTATATGCATTGACATTCTCGGCATCTTGTTCGAATTCAGCGTTCTATAAATCCAAAGTAATCATAACTTATATGTTAGAGTTAAATGAAGTAAAGTAGTACTGCTCTGCCTTTTCTGTATTAAAATTCAGAATTAACCTCATTCAAATTCATGTCCGTCAAAATTCCTTCCAATTCTCCAGGCAAAACACCACACCCGTCGCACTCACATTCCAATAATGAATGTGTTTCGCACTCATCATCTTCGTCACCAAGTGTAAAAATATCTTGCAATTCTTCATCGGAAAAATGTGTAAGTGCTGAAAATTGAAATTTTTGCAGCCACGAATTTATGGTATGTGAGAGATGGCTTTAGTTATACCTATGTTCACAAGTTCGTCGAACACTACGAAAAGAAAGGGAAGAGAATGGAAGTGTAAGAAGATGGAGCTGTAAAGATAAACTTACATTCGAATGGAACCATTTCAACTACCGTACTGAGACTGCTTTTTTTGATTTGTCTTTGCAAAATTTTTTCATCCACAGTACCCTTAAAAATACGACGTCGAATCTCCTCATTTATCGCAAGAGTTGCATCGAAAGCAATAAGGAATAAAGAAGTCCAATACAGTCATAAACTGTATATCTAAAATAATACCGTCGTGACAAGTCGATAAATATAACATGGTCTTCGTTGTCCTTTCCGCCAGATACGAGCCATCGCTTGCATATCCACAGCTGGATTCCAATCCATATCGAACAAAATCATTCGACTAGCACCAATGAGGTTTAAACCAATTCCACCTGTTGAAGAATTCATACGATGTCAAATACGGAATGAAAAATAGGAAACATTAAACAGCTAAAACTGGAATTTCAACATAAATCACCTGCTTTCGCACTCAACAGGAACGCATAATTTTCACTCGATGATGAATTGAATTCTTCTACGATCTCCATCCTTTTTTCCATTTCGGTCGAACCATCCAGACGTAGAACAGTATAGGATAGACCTTTACAAACCTCCTCCAAGATATCAAGGGTCTAAAAAACGAACATAAAAGATTTCTATTGGTGGATTTTTTTTTTGTTTGTTTGAAATAGAGCTTAAAAAGGATAACGGAATAAACATTCTTCAGTTATTAAAATAAAAAGTAAAAAGTAAAAAGCAATCTTAATACTGCACTTAAAAAATTTCAATTAAAAAAAATAGATTCAATTTGAATTCCCCGCGTTTTTCCGACATACGTGGATGAAATTGGAGACGACGACTAATTTCTCCTCCTGTTGTCGAAATTTCCCCACCAAATCACGAAATACACTGAGCTTGCCTGACAAAATAATGAACAATGCATAAATTTTCTATGAGATAATTGAACTAAAAGATCTGGAAACATGTAGGTTTAGAGAAAATTTCCTTGAGAAAATGAATTCAAAAAAAAAAAAAACAAAGGACTGTGAATACCTGAATCAGCTGTTAAAACTGAAAATTCATTGAAAGGGTTAGGAAACAATCGAAGGAGTGCAGTATAAAATCCCATTTCTTCCATCTAAAAATAGATCCAAATAATTCTCTTCGATATCAGAAATAATCCAATGTGTAAGCATAACCAATTCATGAAATAAATTACCCGACAATTCCGAAGTTTCGTATTAATACTATGATAAAGAACGCATGGATGATTACATAACTTCCGCAAGGCATCAATCAAAGTCAAATGATCATATGAGAGAAATTTCTTCAAGCGTTTGTATATGGAACATTGCAATGATGATGGTCTGCACCAAACTATGTAATCATCTACAAAGCATTGGTTATTAATAGTTGACTTATTTTATATCTTTCTTTGACTATTGCTATAAAATGAAATTCTTAAGTGAAACAATAGACAAACAGCAAAGTAGTTAAAAAACTAACTAGGCTGAAAGACTTTAACAACTACTTCGCAAGATTTTTAAAATTGATTCATTCATCTATCCTTCCTCACTACCCAATCTTTGTCTCAAAAAATTCTCTAATCTACATAATGCCACCATTTTAAAATTTATTGTCAAAATCATAAACTTCTCGGTGGTAACCACTCATGGATCACTTCCGCTGTTCGGCGAAGCATCACCTCGGTGAGTAATTCATTGAAACGATTTGGCTATAAAGTATCTATTCTTAAACAGAAATCGAAATTGTCAAAATATTAAAATTAATGTATCAACATTACCTATTTGGCTAACTGGTTTATATGGTGAGTTCACTTTTTATGGAAAATAGTTCGTTTGTTAAATTTTTAGTTGCTTTTAAAGCTATGGAGAAAAAGTGGGGGTATGAAGTTAGAAATTATAATAAGCATTAAGCTTATAAATTAATCAGTACGAAAGTTACATTTTATCTCGTAAATATACAAATACCTCTCTTTCGGAGAGATGCTTGAATTCCGAAAAAGAGACAAAAAGATCCGGTCGTGCAAAATTAACCAGCGAATAGAATTCACCCAAATCATTCTGCAGTGGTGTTCCCGTAAGCAATAAACGACGCTGGGCATACAAACTTTGCAGCTAAAAATTTCGCGCTAAATTTCTTACAAAATTTAAATTCAAAAAATCGAAAAAAAAATTAGTCGTACCTTTTCTCGGAGTCTTCCATTTAAATTTTTAAGTCTCTGTGCTTCATCACAAACTAGTAGATCGATCGAAACAGTCGATAATTTCGCAGCTGTACGCGCAACCATATCATAACTAACGATAACAATTATCGATGCATTCCGATGCGAAATTATCTTTTCTGCATCTGTTGATTTCAAAATCCGAAAGAGCTAAAACATCAAGTTTTGTAATATTTCGGGAACACAGCTATTATTTTCCAAATAATAGTTTAAAAAACTACCATTGACTGTGTCTGCGGCGACCATTTTGTAAATTCTGCGTACCAATTATTTATCAACGATGTGGGTGTTACGATAATACACTTCCGAATCATCGGCCTTTGATTCAGTCGTTTTTTCATCAACGCGTTTATCAATGAAATAGTTTGTACAGTTTTACCCAAACCCATCTCATCAGCAAGAATGGCTCCGCCTTGAGAACTCTTCAAACAGATATAATCAAAAACATACACTAATATTTTGAAGGAATCATGTAACCTATTTTTCAGACTCAAATTAAATTCCATCTTGATACAAAAACAAAATAAATCAGCAATCATTCAATCAAAATTTAGCTAACGTCACTATCTTCTCAATAAATGAATGGATGAAATTGAAGCCCTTGAAATCTAAGAAAATAAAATTCAGCGATAGAGAAAAACCTTTAAACGTTCATATATGAAAGCGATGCCATTTTTTTGATGTGGTCTCAAGTAGTCAGCAATTCGCACATCCACAGAGATTCGACGAACAGAACCATCTTCATCTTTTATCTAATATGATATTTACTTCGAGATTGATCATAGAATGAATTTTCTCCCAAAAATTTTTAAAAAGAAAGAAGATATGGGAGACCATCTTTTGATTTACGAAACAAATACCTCATCCAGTACAAAATCCAAAGGATTATCACGACCAAATAGCGGCGAAATGAATTCATGACGGATAAGTCCTCGCCTATTGTTTCGATTTCCACCTGTTGCGACGATTCCCACCAGTTCAGCAGCCAGTGGTTGCCTTTCAGTGTTTTCGGCTTCATCAATCACTGTAACCGCATCAATAACAAACAAGATATTTGTGGTAAGTTGATTTTTGTTCAAAATACTTCGAAATAAGAAAAAAATACCGGGCTGCTGTGGGTTTAGCTCAGCCTGCACCTCGAATTCATAATTATTAATTCTCAGACGACTACCTCTCCGCAGTTCACTCAACTCTCTTGTTGAATAACCACTTGCTCTTGCAATTACTTCACCACTCTAAATGATTGGAAATTTGAATTAGTCAGAACAAATATGAACACGATCTGCATTACATCACAGATCAGAATGAATAATGAGGTCACTGGGATGATATCGGTCATTCAGTGTATCAGTGTAGTATGTGTCAACCTCCTGAAATCGCAAACAGTTGAATGATTCCACTTAATTACACATTGTTAAGCTATTAATGGCTTGACACGATAATAAAGGCCAATAAAAAAATATGCAATTTTTTGGAGCAGGAAAAGATAACCTCTGTTTGCAATACAACTGAATTTCTAAAACAGCGCAACAACCCGTCACCTTGCCATCTTCTACGCAATCTTGACGATGTTCTTCCGTAAAGAACCTCGAAACTATGCACCTCTTCATCTATAATTAGAGAAAATTTTTCCCCGAATTATATAAAATATCAATGGAACCAATAAAACTGAAAAAAGAAATAAAAATGGGTAAATAACGACGTGTAGATGTATGATGCACCAGGCTCATAAATCAAGATATATTTGGTTTTTATCTATATAAGATAATTCAAATACATATAGGAAATATTTAAAACAATAAGATGCACCGCTAGAAATTTGTCTTCAGACAAATTGATCTCAAAGGTAGTTATGGATGTAACAGTTCATTCATTACCTTGATTCGTTATAACATTGCCATCATCATCAGCTCTGCGCTGGTCAAAAGATCGTTCCATCGTTTTAAATCTGCAAAAAAACTGTTGACACCGTGAATAAACCAATACGCCAAAATGCACTTCCAAATATTCAAAAATTACACCAAACTATAAAATACGTTTCGTCCCTTGATAGAAAGCAATGCTTAAAGCTACTATCGATTGGTTCATAAATTGGATTGATTGTGGTTTGTATATTGGATTGATTATGGTTTGTAAATTGGATTGATTGTGGTCGATATACAGAGTGAATTTAGGCTACGGCTCTGAGATATTTTGTATCCAGGAAAAAGCAGTTGATAACGCTATCTTTAAACGCTGATTTCTATCAATAAACAATTATGATAACATGTTTGAAAATGCATCAATTAGTAAGCTAAAAAATAAATCTGTAATGCCTGTCTAAACTGGTTTATCAACACGATACTAGTGATAAAATACTGAATAATGGCACTACCAATTATAATTGAATTGACTGAAGAAATTTAATTTAATAAATAGATTACTTGAACTGACAACATCAAATTAAAAATAAGAATATGAAAAGGATTTCAAGATTCTCAAATAACAACCGCTGCAAGAAGCCAAAGCAGGCAGAGAAGTATTCAGCGCAGCCGCCCACGAACGAACACATTGCAAATAATGCAAACGCCGCCGAAAATCACTTTCAAATATTCAAAAATTTCAGCAAACCGTAAAATACGTTTCGTCCCTTCATAGGAAGCAATACCTAAAGATGATGCTATCGGTCGGTTTGTAAATTGGACTAATTGTGGCCGACATAGAGAGTGAATTTAGGCTAGCAGCTTTGAGACATTTTGGATCCAAGAAAAAGCACTTGATAATGCTATCTTTAAACACTGGTTCCTATCAATCAGATACTGACAACAACAACATATTTGAAAATGCATTGAAGAAAATCCTAAAAAAGCAACCGATAATACTATCTTTAAGTATTGCTTCCTATCAATACTTGTACTGATGGTGTTTGAATATTCCGCAGTATATTGAAAAATGAAAACAAACATTACTTATTTCAATTAAGCAAGCTGGCAGAAAACAAAACCGATTAATGCTTATTATTTTAGTATCATGAAAAATTGTGACAAGATTGTCATACAGACAATACTATTTAGTGATTCATAAAATGATAAAATGATTTGAAATGATTTCGCCCGAGGAAAAAATTTGTCTCTCAGAGATTGTTTTGCAGAATTATGCCTTCTTCAAGCAGAATATATTAACGAAATTGCCAGGATTCTTGAATAGACCAGAACTTTTCTCCTGAAAATTCCTACAGTTCGATGTGGGAACGCAAAATTGCATGACTGCTCCAACATCCCAAGTGTTGGAGAGATGTTAAGAAAGAATTAATTAAACTTAGGAACACACTTTCCCCTTTATATGTGTTTAGGAGTATTTTAATGCCGTTGCTATGGCACTAAAATATCGGAGGAATAAATTTCACTACTGTTGAAATTCCAATTTCGCACCACTTCAAATTTGTTATAGTTTACTAATTAGCGTGACGGCTAACACACTTCGGAATTACGTGACCCAATCTTAAGAATGAAAAATGCGCGTATCCTTCAATGACTGTTTTTCTCCCGAGTATGGCAAATTTTAACGTTTTAACGTTTTCTAGGCACGATACGTCTCTATTGACGTAAGCCTGAAGTATGATAATTGTACTGTCCCATTTAATCCATTTGTAATTTACGCATACTGCTTAAATGTTGAAGCAGTTCCGTTCAAACCAAGTTGTAAATTATGCATACTGATAAACTGATAGCATTTCTTTATTCTTTTTGAAAAGGAAAAATTCAATTAAAAGCAAAGAAAAAGAAATTTATTCGTAACAAATTCATAAGACACTACAATGATGAATAATTGAAAACAAATAAGCAAAAGAAATAAACCAGTAACAATGCTTTCGATTTTCAAATATTTTGATAATCAACAAGTTTGGAATTTTCATGGCTCAAAAAAAAAGAGAAAGGAAAAAGAGAAATCGAAGAAAAAAAAAACTTGGTGAAAGCTAAAAAAGAATATGGGAAGAGAAGAAATAAATTTAACTTTCCTCTTTAATACATCAAGCAAATAAACAATCTTTCCTTTATTCTATCTTTATTGACTAATATAAAATAAATGTAAAGATTGTAAAAAGAAAAGGATATATGTAGTGATAAGAATTAAAAAACTGAAAAGACTAAAAAGCATTTGAATTTTTTAATCAAATAAAATTAGAGCTTCAAAAGTAATAACAATTATGAAAATTCAATTGAATGAAAAAAAAAATGATAACAGTGACAAAATTACTTTCCATCTTTCACACTACAGTATAGAAAAGATTATAACACTGTATTCACCGAGCAGTATAAGAAAAAACTAGTACAAACCGTTGAATGAATGATTTAAAATGAGGTTGTATTGATAACATCAAAAATTTCAAAACTTTATTTCAGCTTAATCAATCAATAAAAATGTTGCATTTGGGAATTGTTGAAAATTTTTAATTTATTCATAATTAAAGGATAAAAGTTACATGATATAGTGTCAGTAAAATGATTCGAAAAATATGGGATGTTTTTTTTCCTCCATTCTTCCCGGGGATAAAATGATATTATCCAAGCTATTTGCACATATTCAGGATGACAATAACTTGAATCCTTATCAAATATGAATATGGCACGGATGAACAATACTGATTACATCAATTACTGGAAGTAAAATATGTTTATGTAGCAACAATCACTGCTGTGATAGCAATAAATGACAAGTGAACTGATTGTAGAGTTAACTGAAGTACTAAATTAAACAGAAATTCAAAAATTAATCTTCTTTCTTTAATTTAACAATAAAAGAAAACGCAATAAATTTACTTTAATTCTTTACTTTACAATTTTTTACTGTACTACTTACTTTACCATTTACTACTATTGGTAAATTTACTTTACTATTTACTTCTTTGCTAACTTAAGATCAATTATTTTAGTTAGAAATGAATAATTCCTAATGAATTCCTGATTATTTCAAATCAAATTTTTTAACAAAAATGAAACATTCCAAGTTTCATTTTTGTTTTTGAAAGATTATCGAGTAAATTGTAGATAAAAATGATCATAGTATTAAAAAGTAGAAAGAACAATGGAAATCTCTGTAAAATTATCATCTAATAAACTAAGTGAATGTTGGAAATTTAAATTCAATTTGAACTATTGAACTTAACTAAATACATTGATATTTAAGAAAACAGACAGAATGCTTGATTTATTCTCGAAGATATTTTGATTTCAAAATTTCATTAGAATAACATCATCATGAGAGATATTAAAAAAAATTTTTTGCGATGAATGTACCAAAATTAACGGTGACATAGAAGATGAAGGAGAAAATGAAAAATTGAAAAAATACCGGAAAAGCATTGAAATTATCGATTTTTTAATGCCAATATTCCAGCCAGTTGATTAAATGAATCAATACTTACATATTCATAACTCTGTATGGGCCTTGCATCTTGAGATACTAAAAATGAAAAGTTAAAAAATTCATGCATATGTTGATATGTATATAATTTAAAATGATAATTTATAAATTTTAATTTCAAATATGATTTGAAAATTTTAAAAATGATCACCTGGATAACAAGGGAAGGTCCACCCGTGGTGATTTCGGGAGGTATCTGTGATAACGGACAATTTTCAATTGACATAATTTCCAGTGATGCACATAATGCCAGTTCAAATGGTAGATTATGAAGCGATGGATTATCATTGATATAAAGGCTTTTCAGTGAGTCCAAATTACCTTTAAATTAAAAATTAAAAGTAAATAAATGTAACATTTGAAATTTTTCAACTATCATAAAATACTAAAATTTAATCAGTGAAAAAAACTTCCGAAGACAAAATTATAAAAAAATATAGAGCTTAAAATCAATATGGCAAAAAAAATTGAAACGGTGTATAATGTACAAAGTGTTTTTGGAATGATTAAAACAAACAGCAAATACTTTTAAATTTAAATTTGAAATCTTTTTCATTTCAAATATAACTAACCAATCTCTTCCGGTAGTGATGTTAAGTTATTTTCTCCCACTCGCAAGTCAGTCAAATTTGTCAGATTTCTAAAATCATTACACAATGATAATAATTGAACAAAAGTACCAAAGAGAGCTTTACCTGAAAATAAAACCGAATTCGGCTTAAAAATCAAGACTAACCCAATTGTTCGCGGTAAGCTAACTAATTTATTGGATTGTATCCAAAGCTTTGTCAAACTTGTCACGAAACCTGCAAATGATAATATCATTATTACATTTCATAATAATGATCAAAAATTTTGATATTTCCACCATCAAACTAACCAATTTCACTGGGTATTGCGTCTAATTCATTTTCTTCCAAATCCAATTCACGAAGTTTTTTCAGACTACCAATTTGTGATGGAAGCTTTTTAAGCATATTATTACTTAATACCAGCACCTGCAAAGAATGAGAAATAGGTATTTGATCAGAGAAGAGTAAATTTAGGTAACTGATATCACTTAATATACTTCTAAATTAGCAAGCTTGTCGATATCATCAGGAAGGACACGAAGTTGATTTGTTGAAAAGTTCAATTCTGTCATCGCTGACCAACAACCCATGTCTAGAAACAAAAAAATTGGAAGCCACGTGATTTTACTTGACGATAAAAATACAAACGATCAGTAAGAGTTCCAGCTAAGAGAAAATAGAATTATAAAACAAAATCACTAGCTTAAAAATTGATCAGAGTTCTCGAGAAAAATACAAATATAATTAAAGTTTAGATTAAAAGTTATAATACTAATAAATAAAAGAGATAATTGAGTCTAAAGCTTCAACGTACTTCTAATAATACGCATAAGTCTCTACGTAATTTTATTTATCATAAAATTAATTACTAGCAAAAAAAAAAAAAAAAAAAAACCAACCAAGCGGCATCGATGTTAGAGTGTTTTCTTTTAAATTAAGTTTGGTTAGACCAGTTGCTTTCGAGAATATTCCAAATGGAATCTTTGATATTGAATTATGCTCCATGTTAATTGACTGAAATTTAAATTTGAATGAAATTAATATCCGAAATTAAAATAACGAAGAATAAAAAAAAAAACAGCTTGATTCCCACAAAATTCTCCAATGCTTATTTATCATTAAACACTGAAGAATGATAATCGTTATGTAATAAAAAGTATCAAATCTTATTACATATTTTCTTTAAAGTATTTTTTTTTTCTGCAAAACTCAGTAATGTGGAAACAATGATTATCAATAAGATTATGTTCTAAACTTGAAATAATCGAAATTATAAGTGAAAATTGAAATTCTTTAAGAGAATCTTTCAATAACAATTGAAAGTCCGCTATAGAAAAAAAAAAACGAGAATTCGAAAACGTAAAGCCCTAATTCTCCATTTATTTCTAAGCTTTTTTTTTCTTTTCGATGAAGCAAAATCAAATTACCCATATCAGCAGCTTACGAGTAAATTCCACGTGTTGAAACTTGAAAAGGAAATGAAGTATGTTCTACAATAAATGGAATTTTATTGAATTCAATACGTAAATACCCTTAATTAAAACTGTCATCTTCCTAAATTTAAATTAATTGTAGTTCATTTTCGTTAAAAAAAAAAAAAAGAAAACATACCACACAAGATGCAAACTGCTGAGGTCCGCCAGATGGAAAAACGGTCAATTCATTACGGCTCAAATTGATTGTTTTTAAATTGGGCAATGAAGTAAGCATACCTTCCTGAAAGAAACAAAAAGTTTTTCATTTTAGAATCACTATTGATAAGTACTCGAAATAATTGAGAATAAGCGCATTATTATAGTAGAAATATTCAACAATTGCTTAACAATTTATTTTACATTTTTCATATACTTAATATTCAATTACAATTCATACTTAAATACTTAAATACTAAAATTGTAAAATTAAAAATGGCGAAAGAATGACCGGTAAAGCTTCCAACTGATTGCTTTCAACTATGAATTCTTCCAATTTATGACAAGATGCTATTCCTAATGGTAAATGTCGTAATTTGTTGTAACGTATACCCAGTCGAATCAAATTTAGCAAATTACCCATTGTTTCGGGTAACGATACGAGATCATTATGTTGCAAATCAAGCTGTGTAAGCTCCGAGCATTCACCAATTTCTGAAAAATTACGAATAATTTTTCAAAAATTTCTCCGCAAGAAAAACAAAAGAGATTCATATCATTTAATGATTACTTAATAAACAATGATAAATATTACTTTCATTTTTAACTTTAAAATACTTCGATATAAGATAATCGCACTTTAATTAGTGATAATAGGTCAAATCGAATTTGAGTAATCAATTTTGTTTTGCAGACTGCATCAATATATATTAACTTATAATATAGGTAAGATATTATCGACAATATATTTTAGGCAAATAAATAGCAAAGATTAGAAGCCAGTCATTGTTAATTCTAAAAACTTTAGAAAGTATAATATTACACTCGTAATTGCTATCATAATTTAAATGTCTAAAAGTAAACCTAACAAAATAAAAGTAAACCTTCAGGTATTGTCCTTAAATGATTGTAACTAAGTAAGCATACAACAAGCGATTTAATTTGTCCAATTGTTGGCGGTAATTCACGTATCTTATTCTCACGTAAATCAATCATTTTCAATCGTTTCAAACGGCCAATTTCAGAACCAACTGAAACAATTCGATTGTAACGTAACCATAGTGTTTCCAATGATCTGATTTGATAGATAACCGGTGGTAACTGAAATAAAATATCTCTTTGAAAAAAAAGCAAAAGATAAAATCTTATCATTTATATCCAAAATTATCAGTTCTCTTAAATTAATGACTTAATTTAAAACTAAAATAAATAATAAAATTAAAAATTTTATTTCGTAATTGGCAAGAAAAAGTGTTAGAGAATTTTAATCAGTTTATCAAAATTTGAATTTATGTTTTATAAAACATAAAATTGTTCCAATTAATTTTTTTAGAACTAAGATTTATCATTATTACAAAATTTCCTCTATCATTCTTATCTCATATTTTTACGTAAGAAAAAAAAAAAAGAAGGAAATAACCTCGCATAATTTGTTGTGACGTAAATCAAGTGTTTCAAGACGAGTAAGCGCAGAAAGCGTATCCGGTAGTGATGTTAAACTATTTTCACTTAAACCCAATTTCTTCAAGTTAACTAAATTACCAATTTCATTTGGCAATACTGCTAATTTGTTTTTATATAGAAAAAGCTCCGTCAATTGAACTAAATCACGAATTGATGATGGAATGCTTACAATCTGAAAAAAAAAAAAAACAAATGTATTACTCAAGAAAGAGAGAGAGAGAGAGAGAGGGAGAGAGGGAAAAAAACCCTCCCCTAAAACTGGTATATTTCAATAACCGATAATTCTTCCTAATATATCATTTATATCAAATTATAGTATCAGTCTTAATTTCAGTTATAATTTTTTTAATCATAGCACTTTAATTAGGAAAATTTTAAATCAATGATCATTTTTTCTTTCAACAGTTAATGATTTTCAATCGTTAGAAAAATCAATGATGAATTTGAAGTGATAAAAAAAAATTGCCTCAAGTTTGCAAAATTAAAAATGAATTACTGATACGAATCTAATTAGTGTTAAAGTTGATAAAATTGACAGTAATGAAAATGAAATTTACATCGGAAGAGCTCAAATCCAATCGTGTTTCTTCATTATCTCTGCACTTTTGCAAATCTCTTTGCAAATCCTGTAAAAATTTTAATTAAAAGAATGAAAAATAAAGAAATATTAAATTTGTATTTTATATTTGCAATTTCTAAACAAAAGAAAAAAAAAACTCATATTTGCATTCAAATGATCATATTATAAAGGAAAATTTTAGGTAAAAACGAATAGTTCGGTGAATTTTAAATTAAGAAATTAGTTAAGTGAATTTTAAGTTAAGAAATTTCTCTTCCTATCAGCCTAAATCCACCTTTTTCTAATTGGCCTTATCAGCTTAAATCAACCTTTTCAAACTCCTCTTATCGGTTTAAATCTACTTTTTTCCAACTTTTTAGTATTCAAGCGAAATTTCTTTAGATGGAATACCGAACAGAATTTTTTATTTTTTATTTTCAACAAAGTATTTTCATCATAATAATAAAATTTCTTTGATAATTACGTAAAAAATGTAATCCTTATCAGTAAATGCATACTGATAATTGTTAGGATGATCTGTTAGAAATAATTTAAAATTTTCGTATCTCGATATTTCTTTAAAAATAGAATGTTATTGTTATTGAAGAAGAATCTTTTATTTTTATTCCTGAATTTAACCTACTTGCAAAAAACAGTAATTCACTCTTTTGCGTTTTATTCCACTTCAACTGATAACTTTTTTTCAATTAATTAAATTTAATCATTTTTTTTTGTCAATTTGAAAAGCACAAATGTTTAAGGCTCAATTTTACCAATTTAGGTAAAAACTCTAAATTTAACCTACTTGCAAAAAACAATAATTTATTCTTTTGCGTTCTCAAAATAAATCCTTATCAGTTTTTACTTTTTTGAATTAAAACAATATAAAATAATATGAATTGTATGAGGATGATATTTTAACCAATGGATAAATAAATCGATTAAAGTTTTGTTTATATTACTTTGATAGTAGAATATAGTAACTGGAATTAAGCTTATTAGCTACCATTAGCTAATTAAAAATTATACTAAATTTATAGCTAAATTATATAAGTAAGAAACTTTCAGTAATAAAAGGAAAAATAACAAAACATAATTTTAGTAAAGAAATGTATTTTATTTCTTTCTTCTTCAAACATAATAACAATTTAAAAAATAAAAAATGAAATAAATTTATGATTGTGAAAAGAGAAATGAAATAAGCTTTTATAAGCAAATTTTCGCAATCTTTCTTTCTCACTAAAAAATACAATCTAATTTAAATAAATTAATTCACTAAGCGATTTAATTGTATCGAGTATCGAGCTTAAAGTATAGAAAAACTTAGCTAAATAATGAAAAAATCAAGAGAACAAAATGAATTAGAAATGAAATTTGAAATTATGTATTAAATTTAATCTTTTTTGTCAATTTTAAATGAATAAAAATTTAAGCTTAATTTTATCAATTCAGGTAAAAAAAAACTCTAATTTAATCTATTTTCAAAAATTACAAATTAATCAAATAATTTAAAAAAAAAACCCATAAATGTTATAACGATAATAATTACATATAAAATAATAATAATTATAGTTATTTTATAAAAATTATATATTAATCAAATAATTTGTCAAGAAAAAGAAAGCTATGAATGAGATAACGATAATAATTTACAGTTAAAACAATAATAATAATAATTATTGTTATTAATATTTTATAGTTTAAAGAAAATAAAACTAATAAAATTTTCAAAATAAAACGAAAATGATAAAATTAAAATTAAATAAATTAAAAAAAAAAAATGGAAGAAACCCGTCGTGGACGTTCACCGAAATTTTTTGATTGAGTAGGACGTTCTGATAAACTACTGCGATATTTACCACGCGCAAAACTTGATAAACGTTCAATAAATGCACCCGGTGATTTACTTCGTGTTACTTTTGAATTTTTTCCATTCTCTTTTGATGATGGACGAAATTCAAAATTTGTTGCTGCTGCTGCTGCTGCTGCTGCTGCTACTGCTACTGCTACTGATGATGATGATGATGATGATGATGATGATGATGATGGTATAAAACGTGTTGATTGTTGTTGTTGTTGTTGTTCATTATTGTTATTGTTATTGTTGTTGTTACCAGTAAAATCATGACCATTTAACCTTGCTGTTTCTCTTGCAATATCAGTCATTTTTTCAGCAGTACGAATGCAAAATCGTATAGCATCCGGAATTCGGGTAGCAGATGAAAATGATGAAGAAGTGGTCGAATGGCCAAATTTATTACTATTACTATTAGCCAGCTCGTCGTATTTTCTTGTTTTTTTTCTCTCTCTCTCTCTTTTATAAATATTATTTTCCAATTAATAGATATTGATACAATAAAACAGCCTTGTTGTAACTGTTGTTTTCCAATTGTATGATGTGTTTTTTTTTATTTTCCGAGTAAAACAGTAGACAGGTCAAATGAATAGGTATATTTTCCAATTAATAAATATATAATATTGTTTTTTAAGAATGAAGCAATGTAATGCGACGATTCCTATTTGGCTTTAATAAAAAAAAAATACAATTAATAAAAATTTGAAAGAAAAAAAAAACGACGATTGAAGAATTTTCAAAATTGCAATTTTACTAACATCTTAAATATCAAAGATTATTAACTAAGAATGTTAAAATCAATAATAATCATATATATAGTTTAAAATAAAAGAAAAGAAAAAAGCCATATATGGAAGGAATTGAAATTAAAAGAGGCTCTTGCTGTTTCAAATCTATAAAAAGAATCCTTGAAGTGCCTACATAATAAATTTTTAATAATTAGATTAAATGTTTTTCAAGAATCTTAAATCTCAAAACAACTACATCATATCTTATCATTATTCAAATAGATTAGAGATATAGGATTGATTATAGTACGAAAAGCATTTTTTCATTTCTCCAAACAATTTTCTCAAAAAGTAAGTTCAAAAATAGCCTTTTAAGTGTTGTGATGAAAAAGATAAACGCATTTTTAGAAAAAAGTAATTCGAACTTTTATCAGTGTAAACAAAAAAAAAAAATGAAATATTTTCTTCTTTCGAAGAAATAATTTTCACTAAAATTTAATTAATAAAAAATTAAATTGTTTCTATTAATTAGTAATACAGTAAATACAATAAGAATAAATAGAGGAATTTAATTTTTTTTAATTTCCATTAAAATTTAAGATTCCATTTTTCATCGATTAAATGAATTCAATTAATTCGATAATATGTGATAATAATTCACAAAAAAAAAAATTATTACAAAAATGAAGCTTTAAGCATTACCTAAATTCTAGTTCAACTATTTTTAAGAAATAAAAAAAACGAAAATGAAAAACAAAAAAAAAAAAAAGAGGAAAATGAAATATGTCGTGGATTACGAGGAATGTTAAGAAAATTTAAAAAATTTTTTCAATGCATTAAATTTATTGCTAAAAGCGGGTTTAGCGCGAGAGCGAAAGTGTATTTTCAACAAATCTTTCAATTTTTATTTTCGTTTCATTTTTTTTTTGGGTTTTGAAAAAAAAAAAATTTAACGAAAATAGAAATAAACAAATGCTTCCATTTATTCCGTTTCTGGTTAAAATTAAAGTTTAAGTTAGATTGATTAAAAAATTATTGTAAAAAGTTTGAAATGCTTTTAATATCATTTTTCTTTATAAAATTTTGAATTGAACGAAAAAAAAATAATTTAAATTGAAGTGAAATAAAAAAAAAAGGCTACCCTGGAATAATAGGACAAAAAAAAAAGAAAAAGAGAAAGAAAAATGTTAGTATGGAGGAAAATGAATGTGTAGATTGAAATGAAGTTTAATTAATAAGTAAAAATTCTTCCGCATTTCTAGGTAATACTTCATTTCACACACGGATGCGCTGATAAGTATGAGATCATTAAGATTATTTTAAGCTACTTCTTATTCAGTTAATCTAATTACTTTTTAAAATTGACAAATTTTAAAGTACAACAAAACAAAGAGGAAAAAAAAACTGCTAAGATTTAATTTCAATACACAAAAAGTCCTGAATCGCGTATTTCAACATATGTACTTATCAGAAATCTAAATATATAAATACACAAAACAATAAATAAACAAATAAACATATGAATATATGTTTATACTATGATAAATTAGGAATTTAATTTGAAAAAACTTTTTAATTAAGCAATTTAATGACAATTTAATTAAGTAATTTAATGACTTTTGACTAAATGAAAATAATTTAGTATTAATAATAATAATAACAATAATAACAATAATAATAATAATAACAATAATAATAACAATAATAATAATAATAATAGTAATGACTTAGAAAGATTCAAATTCAAAGAAGAGGAAGGCAACTATCAAAATTCGGATTTTTTTTAATATCGTCGAAAAATTAATTCGTATTGAAATAGCTAACAAACAATGATTTCAAGTATGCCAATACTTAATGTTCTAATTAAACAAATTTTTACATTTGCATGAATCACATATATTAATGAGATTTGTAATATTTATTCGATCTAGTAATATGTCGTTTATTCGAGATTGCCATGGATACATAATATCCGAACTCTTCGAGCTAACTTCTTTGCTCTCGAAATCTTTGTCATCAAAAAAAAATGGACTATAATTTCAAATAATGTTAACGCGCGCAAGAGAAAAACTCCTCATCTTCCTGTATTTCATTTCAATGGTAAGTTTAATTATTGATTTACTTAATGTATTAGCATGGAAAATTAGCAATTATTACGCCAAAATTCAAAAATAATGATAATGAAAAATGCATGCTAATAATATTAACAATGATTTTTATTGATTAGATAAATCTTGTTTAACATTAGTTTCAGTCGTACGTATTATATTGGTGACGAACGATTATGATAAAAATTATTTAGCAGTAGCATGATAAATGATAATGGAGATCATGTAATTGCTAGTTATAAATAATACGATACCAGTAATGATGAAATAAATTAACCCAAAAATTACGATTTAATCATGAAATTCATAAGTCATAAGTTCAAGCATTCAGTTTGATAAAGAAAATTCTCCGTAATCATCAATATTACTGATTATAGTCATTGAAATTCCAATTAAGTTAAAGAATCATAGCATATTTATTGCCTCAAAATAGCTAACAATCATTTTAAAAATAGAGAAAAAAATTTTTTTTAACGAACTTATCGAACTTGTTTACTTATTATATTTTAAGGAATGAAAAAAAGTGATTTTCTTTTAAAATTAATATTAAATGCAACAAAAATTCAGCAATTATAATTAAATAAAATCAAATTACAAACAAATAGCATTACTAAAACTGTAAAATTGAAAAATTAAAGTAACTAATTTAAAGTTAGAATATTGTTAATGTAACGGATATTTAAAATATAGAATTTGCATAAAGTCATCACTTTTATAGTACTATTCTGACAAATGAAAATATTCGTTTTCTTAAGACTATTTCTTTTCACATTTAAATTATATGTATTTCTTGTGTATTTGACAATTATTATAATTTGTTGTGAACAGAAAGAGGAAATAATTCTCATGATCCTAAAAAAAAAACATTTTTGTTCTTTTTTTTCAGCTAACAAATCTTCCTTTTGTATTTTTAAAAAAAAGTGTAAAAGAAATATTTACATTTAGCAGGAAATTTTGTAATTTATTGTAGAATAAAAATTATTGTATTCGCTATATACTTCCTTTTTCAATTTTTTCAATTTTATTATTCTTTTCTGATTTTAAAACATGATTTAAAAATCTCATCTCTAGAATTACGAATGTTATCAGTGTGATAGTTGTTGGATGTTATCAGTGGGAGATTTTATTCTATTATCAGTAAATGTAGTTTTTTTTTTCATCAAAATGAAACGATAAAATTTTTTGCACGCTTTTAAAACATTTTTAAACGAAATTGATGGCATATTTAATAGAAAATACGATCAGATGTACGTTTTGCAGTTTCAGATTGACATACGTCTTGCAGAATAAATAACTTTGTTTTTTTTTGATTTCAAATAGAGATGATAAATAAAATAATCAAAATTTATTAAGCACTGCTAACTAACTGATATATTTGCTCATTAATACAGGCTTATTCTGATAATACGGAATAAGTAATTTTTACTTAGTCTCCCTCATATTTATACTTTTAACTTTTTAAAATATATTACAATAAAAATAATAACAGTTGCATATAATTGTGGAAAAAAAATATCATGATCGATAATTAATATCTTGATCAATTCAACAAATGAAGCTAATTGTTCTTCCTTTTTAATATATCGAAAGTGAACTTTTATTGTTGTTGATTGTTCATCATCGTGATAAAAGAGTAGCTTTCAATTATCATGATCATTTGATTTTCAGGTTTTATCACTTTTGCTGTGTTATTACTCGGGAATTTATTGTCATTTTTCAAAATGTTGGCCAACTTGGTTTATCAAAAATGGTCAACACGTTCAGGTTATCCTTGCTACTTTACTTAACCATTATTGTAATTGTACTCACAATCACTAAATCACTAACATATTATTATGTTATCAATAATTATGAAATAGTCGCCATTTAAAGTGTCACATTTGCAAAAACGAATTAAACGAATTAACCTATATGTGTTATATGTATCAGTTTTTCATGACTTAATGAAATTATTAAACAGCATTTAGATTATCCAATAAAGTTAGATTTAATTGATACTACTTTACCGAAGTATACTAAATCCTACGTGTCAGATAATCTAAATCATGCTATAATATTTATCATTCTTGATTGAAGTCTTAGATAAATGTTAAACTTACTATCTCTGCGTAATTCTGCAAGAACCACGTACTCTAAGTGCATTCATATTGTCTACGTCCATCTTCGCAACATTTACGCGCAATTTTGTATGCATTTGCAATCTACGCATCATTTCACACAGTCTACGTGTAATCCAAATTATTGGCATGCAATTTCGTAGCATCCAAATAAATTGATTTAAATCATGAACTTCAAGAAGTTTCACTTCAATTTTTTTATGAAATTGATGAAAAATCTTGTGATAAAAAAGTATTGCATTTTATCATGTTGTTGCAATGCAAATAAAATTTTACAATTTTTAATATGTACCATTGAGGTTTTGTTATTTGCTACCTTTCTTAATATCATCGATTATCAATGATTAGTCTGGTATTTCAGGAACAGATACAATTTATGGAAGCTTCAGATAGAGGAAAAAGCGAAAATGTTTTGAATAATAGCTATCAAATATTCGATTTGTTTGTGATATGTACAGCAGCCATTATCTTATTGTTATCGCTCATTTGGTTACTCGCTAATTCAATATTAAAAAAAACTGAAATTAGGCAAATATATAGAAGATTTGTAAGTTCCATTTTCTTTTTAGTGAATTTTGGAAGAGTTAAATAAAGAATGAAATAGAATTAGTACTAAGAGGATAGTGAGATAAAAGAAATTTATTATATTTATATTTTTCGTAATTTTTTAATCTAATATTAATACGGATTGAAACAATTATAGAGTTAGCAAAATGATTATTTCCTAATTGTATTTTTTAATTTTAATGGATCAAAAGAAGTAGATTAATAAAAAATTTTATTTTCAAAATTAGAATAATAAGATCGGCCAGAAAGAAAACTCGACAACATAATTTGGATTGCTTTTCATGCTTAAATTATCTGAATAGTTATTTTAATGCACCATTCAATCGATTTTAGGTTTATTCATTGAAAATTTGAGATTTGATTTGAAAATGAAAAACTTATTCAATCTGTAGCTTTAAATTAATTATCAAAAGACATTATTTAAAGATTTTAATTATAAGGAAATGCCAACTGCTGTAATATGTTCATTATTTGCCGGAATTTGTGCTGTTACCGAATTCCATTTTTCCATCGATTATTCATTCCTTCATTGGAGTGTAAAATGGACATTAGCTGGAGTTAGTTTTTCTTATGGAATTACTTTAAATTGTAAGTCTTTTTGCTCTCTGCAAAATATCCACCTGAAAGTTTTCAGATTGATGCAACAGTGTTATCATTTTTGCACGCAATTATTGCATTTACATTATATTAATGAATGGTCAACTATGAAAAGGTATAGACAGTGGAATTTTTTTTCGGATACTTGATTATTGTTAACCGATACATTTGACTACTATGGATAAGAGAAATTTAAAATTATTTAGAAAAGCCACTTCACAAATACAATGATTTTTTGTATAATCATATTACAGAATTATGCTACACTCTATTTTGCGAAGAAATATCACTTTAGCAGGTAAAATAAGATCTACTAAATCATCGTTTAAAATTTATTATGCATATAATTATTAGTGCCAGTTTTTTTACTAGCGATTATGATCATGTGCCTCTTTTTTGGTGATTTAAATAAATCCGTGAATCTTTTTCTCAAAGAGTAAGAAACAGTAATTGAATATTACTGCTATTATGAAAATGGCTCTGCATTCGTCAATCGAGATATTATCAAAATGACCAAAACGAACATAATCTAAAATACATGAAACTTGTACAATATGGTATTCCACGATAATGGAATAATTGAAAAAAATATATATATATCAGAGAGACAAAAATATAACAAAAGCTAGAACAATCGAAGATTGAAAAGCATTATGCTTCAAGAACAAAATATTCCAGATAGCTATAACTTGTGCATTTCAAACAGAGCAAAATAGGAATAATACTTTAGAGGAACAACAGCAAAGTACCATTCACCCGTTTGGGAACCGTTTGAAATTTGAGATTTCGAAAAAAGGCAAATTTTGAGAGAAAAAAATGAAAACAAATGAAAAACAGCAGCATAATATTTATGCAGTTATTATTGGTCGCTCGAACAGTGACACAGCCAACTATACACATGTGTATACTAGGAGAATAGTAATATGTAGGGAAAATTCATTTAAAGCCTATTTCATTGGGCATGACATTTTCTGAGTTACTAACTATTATTAAATACAATTAATATCAGATTCTTCCATAAAAGCAAAAAGGATTTCCCTGGGTTCCATTTCATTCCTCGAAAAAGACTATGTAGTAGAAGTGGGGCCAACAAAACATGAGAGCTTGATAATAAAGGACAAAAATAGAGAAAGAAGTTATTAAAGTGCATTTACTAGTTATCACTTGTAGATTAATTTCGAAGAATTCAGTGAATTAGTGTAGTCAGTGGTTACATGATTCACATATCAGTTACATCGATGCAAAAATTCATTCTAAAAGTTAAAATGGTAAAGGACATAAAACATACAGTTGAAAAAAGCAAACACTATGATTTAAAGAAAGAACCAAAACGAAATTCAAAACTACTGAAATCTGCTACCCCACCAAGACCAGCTGCATCATTCATTCCTGCACATTTGAAACGACCGCTTATTTGCCCTATGATGGGACTTTCTTGATCGGATTTTGAGCTGTGTCGAAGAAAATTTTCCAACTATAATAAGAAAATGATTAATCGTGATAGCTTGGTAGGTCAACCCTTAACGTCCTTTTGAGATTAAGAACAACAAGAATTATAAAATCATACCATTGTAAGCATATGAGGCATAATAGGACCATTCTCCCATTCACAGACGTAAAAATCAGTCCTACCCTTCGTAAACTCTCGATACTGACACTAAAAAGTTACCATCATTATCTAAAAATTTTTGAAATGCTTTGAAAATCTACTTGCAAATATAAAATATACTTACTTTTAAACTTTTCAGCACCGCATTTAAAAACGGTTGTCTGGCCAGAAGTGTGGGTGGAAAACCGGCCTGTGGCCCAGTCGCAACGCGTCCAAAATTCGATGTAGTCATCATGTTATAAAAAGCCTCAAAACGTTACAAATTACCTAATATATCCTAATAGAAGGCCATTTTAATAAATTTTCAAAATAGAGAATAAGAAAAATGAAAACTAAAGATACCGCAATGCTATCTAAGTCGCTTAACACGATTGCACTTTTCTTATTTTCATCCACAAAATCTGGATCGAATGACAATGAACGTTCATGATCCAGAGAATGGCTTGATATTACCGATTTACTGAAAAATGATTTCTCATATTTACATGAAAATAATGACGACAAACGAAATTCTGAATACCATGAAATACAGTCTATAGATAACAAATTTTTTACAAGCATACAAAAAAAACATTCAATATTGAAAACCAATATTCCAGTTTGATTATAAAACTCTCAATGAACGATCAGCTATCTCCAATATCACAAATTCCATTTACTTTCGTGCGATTTTTAGGGTTTTCCTTGGCGATATACCTATTCCTCGCAGCCATTCATCGTTGTCTGTATCATTCGAACTGTTAAGATCATCCGAACTGAAATAAAACTTGTAAAAATAATTTAAAATATTTCGGAGGGATGGGATACAAAAGACAATAGGGTAGTGTTGCATGGATACGCATTTCGTTATAAATATAATTCCAATAATAATAAGCAATATTTTTAGCTTGTTTAATCCCTCTGTTCTCTTATTAATTTATTCTTAATGAAAGATAAGGAAATATTAAGAAGCTGCCAGATATGACTCAGAAATTTTAAAAAATCAAATAAACGACGTTTTATTACTAACTTTTCGCTTATCTTATCGCTTTTTTCTTCTATTCTTTCATCGTTTTCAGTTTGATTTTCTTTTAAATCACATGTAACAAAATCATCATTCTTTTCACAAATTGAACTATCTGACGATATCCATGATTGTTCCTTTTTGTTATCACAAGCTAATAGGGGTTGACTTTCGGTATTACCCAACAAGCTATTATCATTTAAAATTGAATGTCTGGATGATGAATTTCGCGACTGACGTAATGGCATCGAATATTTTATACCTGAAATTATAATTTCATGCTTTACTGAATATAGTCGAAGTGTTACTTATTTAATATGATCACTTCCGTGTAGATAAATGTTAACAACCATGAAAAACTTACAGTACTATTATCATCAAGATTTTCAATCTTTAAAATATGTGAAAATACCACACGAGTTATATATGAATAGAAATTCTAGAAGTATTACCGTCTTCTCGTAGCTGTTGACGAAATCCATATGATGTGGGTGTTATGACAACTCGAAAATTATATTTTTCACTGCTTTTGCATGAATTCTCATTTACTTCAGCGATGCCTTTGGAAGTTTTCCAAAATAGTATCGTATATGCCGGGCAACAGACGTAAAAGCACTGCCGCTTTCCGAATCGCCACGAATGGTAAAGTTGTTCAAATGACAAGAACCTGTTTAATTCTAAATTAAGGCAAACAAAAAATATTAATATTGCATTCTATATTTAAAAAATCAGCACGAACTAATAGTTTCAAAAATCTGCTAAATCGCCATACCACTGCATCGTTAATGATTGAACTAGTGATTCGCCAAGTGTATGTAAACTTGGCACAGCGGGATTTCGCACAGCCATCAATCGAGAATCATTATCCAGACGCGGAAATGACGGCTGCCACGCTAAATCCGGAAATTGCCAATAAAGAGTGCAAGCCAAAAATTTGGATAAATTGCTCATTGACTTTCCAGTTGTTTCGAAAGCCACCTAAAATGTGAATTTGTGTTAAAATCATTTTCATGCGAGCAAAACCAATTATGTTTAATTGATTGACCACTGCCCTCTCCAGATCAGAAAGAGACTAAGCAATTTCTCTACAAATACATTTGAAACTATTTAAAAGTTAGATGCCATAGAACCTATAGTTATCAATAGAGTTAGAATTTAAGATGGCCATCTATTTATTTTATTCATTGTGATTAAGCTACTAAATACAGCTCATAGTTTTAAGCTGCTTACAATCTACCTCATTAATTCCAGACTGCAACGAACAAAATAGCTTGACTGCATCGTCATAAGCTGCTGAAATTGAAAAAAAAAATGAAACTTAAACAGAAATTATAACCAGAAATATGATATTTTCCAAATCTTTTTTACTCCATTTTAGATCTAAAAATCTTCCCCCTTCTACAAATCTAGAAAATTTCTGAAAGAATTTAAAGAAATGTTCGACTTGCCATAAGGAAAAATTGTCCAGCAATCAACACCATACTGAATAATTAACGACTTCACAAATACCCTTCTAATCTTTAGCGAACAATGTGTTACTTAAGCTTGTGACTAGACTTTCAAATCTTTGGGGAACATGTATTGTTTATGTTTATAACTGGATCCTTTAAAAACTTTTACCGATCCTTTTTGATTTTTCCAACCAGAAAAAACGCTTCGATGATTCTAAGCGCAATTTGAGACCAAGTCGGAGATCGACCGGAAGTGAATCAACTTCTGTTTTCAATTCGTCTACTCTTAAGGCTTTCTTTTTTGGAGTTGAACAGCTAAATTCTTCAATGCTTGAGAAATCAACTGGAAGTGATCTCATCGTAGAAGTAGCAGTAGTGTTAATGGAGGTAGTGTCGTTTTTCTGTAATGCACATAAATACTGATGTTTCACATTTATAATACCACCATTTCTTGGAGATGAAAAATTTTAAGCATATGAGACTTAGAATTGTTTTCTCTAAAATAACATGAATTTCTTAAAAAGAGAGAAGATGAAATGAGTTTTAATTATTGGAAAGATAAAAAGATAAACTGCTGAGAGAAAAGAGTTACATGAGATTTTGTTTACTCTATAGTATATTCAAAAAAAATGATATAGGAATATGTTTGATAAAACATACAGCTTCTGTTTTAGATAAGTAAGTTTTTTCTATCCTGTCGAAAACGCTTGACGGAAATTCCTGCAACGCATTACTGTCTGCTATAAGATCAACAACTGTCGATGAAATACCATCGTTATCATCACCGATTTTCTTCGGGATAAGATTCCGGCTGAATGACCTTTTGCAGGATGCTCGCTATAAATTATATGCTATGTGATTGGATGTTCGATATTACGGATTAAAATGCAATAATAAATTATATGTCAAAAGTAAGCTAACATTTAAAAGACTAGAAAATTTCTCTATCAGTAAGTAAATACAGGAGGTATACAATGAATTTATTCCTAATAGTTTTTTACATTCAATCAGAAATGATTGATAAAAAAATTTATATTAAAAGATAAAATTGATAAGTAGAAGTAATATAAACGAGAAAAGATAACAAAAGAAAAATATACTCTAAATGGATTTATTATAATCGAATCAGTTCCTTGTGACATCCCTGAGGAAAGCGCTGAGAATCCTTCATCCGCCTCACTATCGTTAGACAATTGTTTTAGGGATGATAATGACGATGAGGAAGATGAGACTGATAATCCTCCTCTGAATTATAACAATTTATTTAATCTGTACTTGAAATTTTAACAAAAACAGAAATAATAAAAAAGAATCTCCTTTAAAACTTGAAAGCATTTAAACTCTATATCATTTTTTCCACAATCCTCATAGAAAATACTACCTGTTCTTGCGGATTCCTTGCCTAATAACATCAAGTGGATTTTTCCACGCTGGACTTCGATTTGATTGTTCATTAGGGTCATTCATTGTTAAGTTGTGCTATCAGAAATTTTTATGCACGATTTTTGAAATAATTCATCATAAAGACACAGATACTGAAATTGTCAACTTTTTGCATTCATTTGAAGTTAATGAAAAAATAACGTATACATGGACACTTTCATATTAATTAAGATTTTCGACCATATACGATAAACGGATTAATAGCTGTAATTCCAAATAAGTTGAAGCAAAAAAATAAGAGTGCAAAACAGCAGGAGAGTGGTCGTAAATACGAAAGTTTAAAGGATTTAACTGTAGCATGAAATAAGTTAAAGCTATGAAAACTAATCGTTATAGTTATTAAAACTTCGTTTTAATATGCACTGCTGCTAAACTTTATTTCAATCCATTTAGACTACATTAATCCCGGGGGAAAAATAAAGAATTGCACAGTTGATTTCGATTTAAAAGCCAGAAAAATTGAAAACTCCGGAAGGAGGAAACAAAACCTTCGGAAAACTAAACAAATAGCATGACTCCAATCCACAGAGATTTAGACCAATGATTAAGAGATTTAGGAAAAATATTACCTCAATTTACAGCTTGAAAAAAACCACCAATTTGAGGCTCATCTGTTACACGGTGACTAATTAGGCATATTCCTTGAAATTGAAATTGAAATAAATTGAAAGTTGTCGTTGAAAACTCAAAAAAAAAAATTTGTCTTATTAGTACTTCCAACCAATGACTAATTAATTTTTTCGATAAATGGGACATTTCTGTCAGTGTTACTCTTGCGTATGCAAAAATGATATTCTGACCGAATCTGGTTCTAATGAAAATTTCTATCAGAATAATTCATCATTGGTAAAACTTTATCGTTGGTAAAACTTTATAACTACTACTTTATACTTTATAACTACTATATGAAATGAATGATTTGTAATTTAAGTGATATATTTTTCTTTCTAGTTAAAATATATCGCTATGATTGATTCACTTCCGGATGCGAATACTGATAAATAACTAAATTGAAATTGTTAATGAAATGAGTTTGAATTGAGGAAAGAAAAACTATTAATAGTAAAAAGAACAAATTTTAATAAAAAGTGGGAGAAAATTGTCATTGAAAGAAGTAAAATTTTGGGAAAAAAAATAATGAAAGTGATTAAATGATAAAAAACGAAGTGAAAGTTTTTTTTAAATAAATTTCCTTTTGTTTTCTATTCTTTTCTAAGGAATAAATTTTGAGAATAAATATTTCAATTTTTTTGAAATATTTCATTCGTTTAGAATTTTTGGAATACTTTGAAATATGGTAATTTTCCTATCTCAAATGAAATATTTAGCATATCAAATTTGATATGAATTAATAAGCTTACAAATTTTGTATGATTTAATAAGATCATATATATGTTTAATGCAAAATTATTATACTAGTATCATATATTACTATATTATGTACTTCGTAAATACAGTATCATAAATATAATGTAACTGTAATATTAGCACCATATGCTTACAATACACTACATACAGTATTGCATATGTAACCATAATACTAATACCGTATAACACTTGGAAAAGTATGTTATTAAATCAGTATGGTATTTTGTAGTATTTGTGTTTCTACGTATTTATTAGAAAATTGTGCGTAATTTTTCAGTGGTAATATATGAAAAATGATGATATTGAATGATTCATTAAAGGAAGAAGAAAAAAAGTGAAATAATTGAGAAGAGAAAGGAAAAGTTACTGGAACATTTAACGTAAGATGTTACTTTTTATTACACTGTAACTAAAGTTATTCATATCAATTTCTTTCTCATCTATTTCATGAAATAAAAACAGACTTTCCACAAGTTTTAGTCAAATGTGATACGAAGTTAAAGTGCAACTTTTTGCAAATATTGGCAATTTCGATTGAACACCTACGAATGCATGTGAACTTGTATTGTATTTCTGTATATGTACACATTTAAGTGTGTGTGTGTGTGTCTATAGAAACATAAGAAAGTAGGTTTTCATGGATAAGCATATAACCTATGGAAATTTCATTTTTCATAATTAAGGTTCACTTTTCGTAACTTCAACTAGTAGGTGAAAAAGTGCTTCAATAAATCGGCTTAATTAATAATTTTAGTAAGTACGGGTAA
This sequence comes from Cruorifilaria tuberocauda, assembly GCA_013365365.1. Taxonomy (NCBI): domain Eukaryota; kingdom Metazoa; phylum Nematoda; class Chromadorea; order Rhabditida; family Onchocercidae; genus Cruorifilaria; species Cruorifilaria tuberocauda. Next base: position 35,954 of record JABVXU010000072.1, read on the forward strand.
ATTGATGATTATTTAATTATTATTAATTGATTGATTATTTATATTTTCTATCTGGATTATTAAATATATCTTTTATCTGATTTAATAAAATTACTGAACAATGAATAGATTAATTCTTTCCATCATAAAAATAAATAAATTATAAATTGTTGAAAATAAATATATTACTTTTTGAGAATTTTTATTTGTATTTTCCATAATAAATTTTCAAATTAATATTTACAATCATTTATTACTTAAAAAAGGAAAACGAAAAGAAAAGAGAGGGAAAATTATCAAAGAAGAGAAATTAAAAAAAGTTACGGTAAATTTTTAGAAAATTTAAAAAGATGGAAATTTCATAGCAAAAAAATAGCTAATTCATTAACTGATTAATTTATTCAATTAATAATTGAAGTGACAAAATGACAAAAAACTGCCGATCAGTCATTTCACGATGTAGATGGGGAAAAAACGATGTAAATTAAAACGATTGAGAAACGAATTGATGTATTTTGGAAAAAACCAAAAAAAAAACGAAGGAAAACTGAAGTAATCAAAGAATATAATTTCCTTGATATTACTTAAAGCATTGCTAATAAAAGCCACGGTTTTATATTTTTCAAAGTCGATAAGATCACTTTCTTGCTATTCGTCAAAACTTTTTATTTTTGCTATTAAATAACCGGTTTTACTCTTCCTTTTCCTATTTTTGAAGTCGTTTTTTTTAAGTTAAAATGAATATAAAAGTCGCCAGTAACAGGTAACTTAGGCTGGTAACCTTTCGCATCGTGACTTTTATCATTTTTACCAACGATTTATAATTTTTTAGTATTACCGACGAATTCAACATTGATCTTACTCTTTTTTCTATCAAAAAAGAAAAGAAGAAGGATTTTGTAACTTAAAATTAGTTATCATTTATTTCGATGATATATTTAAACTGAAATTATAAAAATTAAAAGCCATTAAATGATAAATAATGCATACTATCATCGTATTCTTTTTTCTTTTATTCGAAAATAAAAAAGATAAAAACATTGAAATATTCAAACATTATTGGGAATATCAATAATTAAATAATCTTTAAAATAGATATGAAATTTCAGATTAAATGTTGCGTAAGATAGCGTACGTACCGTCAAGATTTGGTTATTTCATTGGTACTTATCCATTACTAACAACTGGCGTAACATTAACACTTTCACTTTCAATTCTTCTCGTATTTATACTTAAACCTTTTATTATTGAAACAGATATACGACATGGTTTTGTTTATCGAAGCAGTCGTTCAGTTTTAGAATTTCAGGTTGAGATTTCTTTAACATTTACTTTTATATCTGCTAATTCGTGTAGCATTTTTTCATTTCATTCAATTTTTTAATTTATATCCATTCATATAAATCGTATATATATATATATTGCTAATGTTTTTCTTAAAACTATTCTTTTGAAACTTTGGTAGATGGAAATTTTTAATTTCATTCTTAATGATATTAATTTAAAACAAAAAGAATAACATAGTGATATAAGATTTTGCTAGTTGACAATATCTTCTGAGATAAATGATAAAATGGCAATTATAATACTTAAACGAGTTATAATTATTATGATAGCAATGTTGATAACAACGATAATAACTATGATAATGTTATTATTTTTACAAACATATTATTACAATTAATATTATTACTCGTTTTATTGATATAAACGAAGAAAATTTTTAAAAATATTCAATATTCATATCTAGAAATTAATATAAGAATTGTATAGAAATAAAACTCAATGGAATATAATAGATTTTATGATATCAAGGAAACTTCTGAACGAATTGGAAAAATTCAGGAAAGAATATAAATGAGATAGAGATATTTTGCACTGTGATAATCTCGATTGATTCTATTGTTTTTCTATTCTTACCGATGGTTTTACAGCGTTTCGCAGCATTTTACAATACTTCATGGCAGGATTTAGAAATTATGGCTGTTTTAATTCAACCAAAAGATCCGAATAAAACAGAACTCCAAATTACACCTCAATTATGCAACGAAGTAAGTTTATATTCTCTCTTCGAATTACACTTCTCGCAACAGTTCCAATTTTTATTCATTAAAATCTATTTAAAACTGAATTTGTTAAATCATACCAAATCAATTTAGATAGCTTAAATATTATCGCCTCAAATATTTTAAGTATAATTATTACTTCCATTGCTTCAGTTAATCTGACATCTCTCCTCATGAATAATCCTAATCACATTCATTGCTTAAATTATTGTGATGATATTTTCACTTGCTGCAGCCACTAGTCAACCTGTTTGTTCTAAAAAGCTGCAAGCTTAGATTAAAAACTTTTGTGTGGATTTTTGAATTTAACTAAAATCGTCGGTTTTAGTGAAGGTTGATTTTAGGAGAGGATTTTCTTGTTAAGTGATCGTTAAGTGGTTTTCTCGGTTTTGTTTGGAACCGACTTAAACCGTTTCTTGTAAACGGAAACTAGTAGAGATTGTTAAGATTATAGCGCAAGATCACTGGGATAACAGCTTTATTTATGAAGAGCAGTAGCAAGCCAACAGAATACAGTTCTCTGACTGTGAATTTAACTGTATCTAGATTTAAGATCTATGGGAACAGTTCTTCACGCATTGGCTCAATCTTTTGTAGAATAAAAATTTGTAGGGATGAGATTCACAACGATGGGAAAATCATATTGTAAGGAACATGAATGAATTGGAGATAAAGCTTACTGAAAACAGTTTTATGATGAGAATATGCTAACTACAAACAACATTAAGCCTTCTTGCATTTAAAACAAATCATTGAAAAAATTCCGAATTTTTTAGTTCAATTATTTCGTTTAGCTATTTGATAAGTATTGTAGCTAAAAATCCCGAATTGAGAAATCAGAATTATCACGAAGAAGAAATTGTGGTTGAGAGCGTAGAGTGTTCTTGATGGAAAATTCGAATTCTTCATTGTCATATAGGATTTTACTTATAAATTTATAGGGATAGTAACGATTTCTCTTTGATTTGAATTCTTAGCATAAGAAAGATAAAATCAATTGAGATTTCAACTCAACAATGATAAATACAATTAACGAAATAAGCATAGTAATTCCTCCAATAAACAATCGCTAACGTATTGCGAAGTCTGACAGTTCCCTTTTATTAGTTTTACCTTATTAGGTACTATTAGCTTATTAGCCTCGAATTAGCTTTACCAATCTTATCCTCCAGTTCTTCTACTACCTCTTCTCATTTATCACTAGTTTCTTGCAGGTTGTTTCCATTTTTTGTTGATGATGTAGTGAACTGATGATTTCTCCGTATACTGGTAGCCGATATCTCTAGTTCAGCAGTAATTCTTTCAATTTTGAATTTGTTTACTATTCCATTACTTTTAAACTCGACAATGTTCAGCTTGATGTCTCCAGAACTGAAAGGAACTGTTCGTTCTTTTAGCAACGAATGACATTCCTTTCTTGTGACAATAATGTTGCTGCCTAGTCTTTGTGAGAGAACCATTCGATCATGAGAGTAAATTATTCTCTTTTGACGTCATAAAACTTTTCTTCCCATTTGGTCCATCTATTTTTCGTTTGATATTCACAAATTTGACCTCATATTCGCTGTCTGCTTCCTCATTTAACTTTCTTGATATTTACTCTTGCATAGCGCTGTTTGCAATAAAAGCATGAACGTTTTCTGTTTTTACAACCTGTCGTCTTGTGTCCAATTTCGAAACAGTTCAATTTCCTTACAAGTTTTGCTCGTTGTTCAAGTGTAGGATAAATTTGGCACTCATTGTCCTAGTGATTCTGGCCACAAGTGTGCAGGGCATTTTTGTTATTGTAATTACCTTTAATTTTGTTTGGGAGTAGACATCGATGAGGCTGACCTTTCATTGCGGATATGTCCCGAAAATGTTTTTTGAATTTCGTCATATTTATTTTTTAGTTAGAGAAGTTTCTCGACAACTTTATCACTAAAATAAAAAATTAAAAATCAATCATTGCAGCTTGATAAAATATGTCAGAAAAGAGCATTACGATTAAAATATTAGCAAAGTATTCAGTTAGAAATTTGAAAGTTAAATTATAAATGGAAAGAAGCGAAAGTAAATGAAAAGTAATGATTTATGAATTTTTATTTTTATAAGGAAAAACAAATATTTAATAAATAAAAAACTGTAAAAATAATAAAAAATAAGTATTGGTAATATTAAAATAAAAATTGTAGAAGTGAACTTCTTACAAAATATCAATCATTACTCCCTTCTTGATGTGTATTTAATTATACAGACTCACATGCCGCGCACGGAATATGTGAGGAATTGATTTGAAATTGATGAATTTTTATTTTTTTCTTTTTTCTTGAAATAAAAATAAATTGCAAATAGTAATAACTTTGTCGAAATTGTGTATTGCTAAAAATGAAACATTACTAGTAATTACTAAAACTTCGCAATTAATATCTCCAAAAACCTGAAAGTTGATAATTAACAATTATACAAGATTAAAATTTTGAAAAAAGAAATGAAAAGTAAAAATATTCTTTTATAACATTGATAGTAGCAAATGTTATCAATAATTGAATAATAATGTTTCCGGATATTTTGCGACTGGATGCAGAATATCGAACATTCCGGAATAAAAATGAAGCAATGATTAATTTATAAAAGTAAAAATTTTTCAGTTTTTGAAGAAAAAGGAAAAAATTTGATTGAATTTTATTAAATTCTCACAATTTCATTCCAGTTTATAATTCTATTTTCTTTTTCATCCAATACTACGAAATCCTTTTTTGACAAAAAAATTCAGTTTGAAATTTCACAAATAAGAGTTAGTTTATTGAATAAATGAAGAAATATGATTTAATGGAATAAAATAATTCTTTACCTTATCTTTGTAAATTAGCTAAATTTTAGGCATTACTCAATTATTAGCTTATCATCAACTTGCTTGATTTGATCAGCTTGCTCTTAATTTTATCATAAATTTAATATTTCCTCTTTCTTTTGCTAAATTTATTCCCGATTAAAATCTCGAGTATCAAAATTTATGAGAGCTGAGAAATTGTATCATACGTTATTATCACATTAACTTATTTGGCTGATCTAATGATATCTTGCTGAAAAGGCCTATAGCAATTTAAATTTACTATTTAATTTCATTTACGTAATGAAATGGAATAGGATGGTGTATCTTTTAGGTTTTGAATTTTTTTCAGACATTACTGAAAATTTTTTCTGTTCTTTTTTCTCGAATTTAATTATTTTTTTATGAACCGTTGAATGACCTATTTTATTTACTTTGAATTAATTATTAAAAATTGTTAAAAATTATTATTTATAAAAATATTATTAAAAATTTTCATTTTATTTACGGATAATTTTCGGATGTTTACTTCTTTCATCCCATTACAACAATGAAAAAAAGCATTTATCATTGAATTTTTTATCTTTCAGATAAAGCAACTTGAATTATTTATTCAATCGTATGAGATTGCGGCTGATAAGAAACCAATAAAATTTGATGAATTTTATATAGCTGGCGGTAATATTAATTATTTCTTCGATGCTTTCAAAGTACGTATCATACAATTTAATGTGTCTTTTATCAAATTTACTTATTTATACTGATGAAATTACTACGAATAATCATGAAAGTATCATGTAAAATAATTTAGAGCGATTTGAAATGAAATTTAAATTAATAAATTTGATAATTTATTTCAAATTTGCGTTTAATTCTATCATTCGTTTTCACAATTTCTATTTATTTCCTTATAAATTCTTCTATAGCAAAAATACTAATTGTTAACATTTATAAATCTGTTAAGAGAAACTTTTTGCACGATCGTTTTTGTGAATTAACTGAGGGATGAGAAATTACATTCTTACTTTTGAAAAATAATTAATCGATGAGACTTAAGGAAACTTTTGGTTTTATCAATCAATTAAAATAATCAAATTAGATAATTAAGATCAGCATAATCAAAATCAAGATAATTGAGATTAGGATAATCAAAATCAAGATAATTAAGATAACAGCATTGCAGTTTGCCTATGACCTCATAACTATTAGTAACAAAACTGATGGATCGGTTGTGCTAACATATCCGCAGGGATCAGTTTTTGGCCATCAAATTGCATTATCATCACATTTCTTCGGTGTTAAAGTTATTGAGAATTTTACCGAACAGGTTTTATCATTTTACTATTAAAAACAAAAGATATTAATTAAATTTCGAGAAAAAAACATAAATTACAAGGTGCCAGAGTCTTTTCTTTCATTTCAATCAAATGAAGTTTGATTATGTTTCATTAAACACTATGATTATAATTATAAAATTATACTTTTGTTTCGTTTTGTACCTAATTAATTATTATTAATTAATATTTTCAAAAACTTTTCAGTAGGAAATATTGAATTATGACTTTTTTATTCTAAAAATTTAGAGAATTTAAATTATTTTAGGGATTACCGACGGCGATGGAATCGGCAAATACAATTGCATTATTTTACATGGTTAAAGCTCATGAATTTCCGCAAAAATATCGTTTACGTCAGTGGCAACTTGCATTGAATCGTTTAAGTGAAAAAGGAAATTTCTCGGATTCATTCGTTTTTTACGTCTACGGCGATCAGGTAAGCAAGCACTGTACTGTTTCTTGGCGATTTCTAATTAAAGGTGAAAATTTAACCTCGTACTTAAATACTCATAAATTTAATTTCGATTCCCTGTTTAAAGTTTTTTTTCAAAAATTTATATTAAGAGTTTTCATGATAAAATGAAGGAACATTGTTGTTCATTTGGTTGTTCATGTGTAATCTGAATAGATTTATGGATCGGACAGTTATTAACTATTATTTTTTTCTTAATGAAAAAGAGGAATTTAATAAATTTTCGCAATAATTAAAAATGTTTACGTTAGAATTAAGAACAAAAATTAGTAATAAACAATACTAATTTCTTCTGTTTTCTTTTATTATTTTTAGATTGCGAATGCTGAAATGGAAAGAGGAAATTTGAAATCATTAAAATTATTTGTAATTGGTGCATTTATGATGATTATCTACATTGCATGCGTTTTGCGCATGTTTACATTAAAGAGTAAGGTAAGAAAACATTTGCGCCAATAATTAATTTACCTATCATGAATTAATTAATTTAGATTGAAACTCTAATAAATATCAGTGTAGTAGAAGAAAATATACTTTTCATTGGTTGAAGAATTTGATTGGTAAATATAATCAAATTCATTTAATTTGTTTTAAAATTCGAGCAAATTTTGTTTTCTGTAAAAATTAGAAATATTAGAAATTAGAAATGAAAATTGAAATTGAAATTAGAGTAGAAAGTAAGAAGTAAAAAGTTTTAGATTTTGCTTATATTATCAGCAATTGCTTCGCCTCTATTAGCTACAATCGTTTCATTTGCATTAATGCAATGGTTCAAAATTTCAGTTACATCAGTAATGGGTCTCATACCATTGCTAATGATGGGAATAGGTAATACTTTAATCGACTATTTATACATTTTAATTTAATTACCACGAAATGGTAATTGTATCTTAATTGAATAAAATTACTTAATCATTTCCATTTTACTGTTTACAAAAGAAAAATGAGCAATTGTTAACGATAAATTGCAGTAAAATCTGCGAGACATTCTTTTAACTTTTTTGATTAAATTTAATCGATTAAAGTGATAAGTGATAACCTAAAGATAACCTTTAATTTGATACGCTAGCATAATTTTTAGGATTTTTCAAAAAATTTCAAGAGAGTTATTAGTGATCGCGATTTCATATTGTCAGTTGTCTAACGAATTACTGATTTAATCTTATCAAAATTCATCTTGTGCTATCGTCTAGTTGATAAGTTTGTAAATTTTATTTCAGGTGTTGATGATGCTTTTCTTCTAATTCATGCCTGGCATAATCATATTTCAATTTCGGATAGAAACAAACGTATGGCAAATGTGATAACTGCAGTTGGGCCAAGTATAAGTATCACAACAGTTACTAATATTCTTGCATTTGCTGTTGGCACATTTACTGCACCACCTATGGTTCATTTTTAATTATAAAGAAAAAGAAATTAAATGTGCTAATTTAATCGATCGAAAATTTTTCCTAAACAAATAACAAACAGTTATCAATTATATCATTTCTTACGATAAATAATTAAACTTCAAAATAATTTATTTTCAATTCTAAAATAAATGAATTTCGTAATTTTAGTAAATTAATTTAATATCGGTTGCAATAATATTGAAATAATAAAATTGCTAATAATTTCTCTGATAATTATTGAAATTGCTAGTTTAATTTCCTATTCATGATAAATGATTTAACATTAAAATTAAGCAATTTTTGCTAATCGAATTGAAATTACTATAACTGAAATAATTTCAGATGAGTTCATTTTGTTTATGTATGCTATTGGCGATTGCAGTGGATTACATTCTTGAATTAACTCTTTTCGCTCCAGTATTAGCCATGACGTCATATCGCGGGAATGATGATTTTGAGGAAATTGAAAAGCGACGATTCTTATTGTTCGTTCAATTCTTTTTATTAAATATCGAACTATGAAATATTTTCGTCGAAAAAATATTTCTTTAAAAACGAATTAAATTTTTATCTTGCTATTATTTATTTAATAAAAATTTTCAGAAACTATTAAACTTTAAAATATGCTAATTAGATTGAATATTCATTTCAATAAAATTTTAAGGTGAGAAAAAAAAAATTAACGCATATTAATTCTTTCAATTATTTCAATATTCCAATATTCGCTTCATTCAAATTTTTTTTCTAATTCGTTGTTTTGAAAATAATTGTAATTAAGAACAAATCTAAAAACATTTCAATTTCGTTGAAATTTTTTTTTTTGCTTTCTTTAAAAGTATCTAATTTACTTTAATAATTTCAGCTGCTCATCACATTGTTGGGTTTTACTTTCACGATTTGTTGTTTCTAAAATTGGTTTTATAATTATTCTTACGATACAAATAATTTTATGTGTCGTTGCTGCTGTTGGTATTATACGTATGAAAGCAAACTTTGACCCCAGCAAAACATTTCCATCTGATTCAAGATTAATGAAATGCGTAAAAATTGTTGATTACATATATCGTGAGGTGAAAATTCACTTCCTTCCAAAAATTATTTAATTAAATTTGTTAAAAAAAGTTTCGTTTTTGATTTATAATTAAATTATTAATTTAAATAGAGTTAAATCTGAATAATATTATCAATGCTATTATTAAAAATACTAAATATAGGAGTTTAATTCACGAAAAAATTCTTTTGCAGAAAATTAAATTTCAAAATTATTCTATAATAATTAGTTGCTAAAAATTTTCACAGTACGCTCCAGCAAGTTTTATTGTCAATAATCCGCCTGATATTAGTAATGCTACGCAATTTGATGAATTTATGGGTTTAATTACCAAACTGGAAGGACTGCCAACATCTTATGGATCAGAGAGAACATTGCTATGGCTTCGAGATTATGTTAAAGTAATCATTTGCTATATTATCAGTAAATTTGATTTTTATTGATTAGCAATTGAATTAATAATGCACAATCTTTTTGGATTATAAAGATTGTGGATTGAATCGCTGAAATTAATTTCTATTTTTAAGCTTTATAGCTTGAAATATTGTATTATTCAAAATTCTAACACTGAAAAAATTGTCGTTTTACATAAAGAATCTAAGTGCAATTATAGTTTTAAAGTGTTTTTTTCTCTTCGAACTGAAATTTAAATATAAATATTAGGCTAAATGCTTTTTCTTTGACATAAACTTTAATAATGATAAGTTACTGTAATCTTATTCTTCAAACAAGTATGTTTTTGTTATTGCTAATATATTTAGTGATTTGGAAACTGAAAAATTAAGTGAATAAAAGAGTGATAAGTTAATCACTCAGTCATTTGAAGGATTAAATTTAAATTAAACAAATGCAAAAATAAAATGAATTGTACTTTATTTGTTCCCTTTTTTTTTCAAGTATTCTAGCTTAGTCTTTTATAAAATAATATGTCTATAAAAGAAAAAAATTGTAAAAGCAAGAACTATATAAGTGATACTTGATAAGTACTTTATGAAAGTAATTGTAGGAACCTTTATGGGGACATATTGTGTATATTAACATGTTTGATAGTAAGTAGAAAAATTCTGAGAAAAAGTTTGATTTTTTTTCTCAATTTCAATTTAACCTTCACTTTCAGTATGTGAAAAAGAAACGAGAAAGATCTGGACACCATAATATCAGTTTAACCTATCAATATGTACCTGAATTTCTCACCAGCAAATTTTTATCTGATAAGAATATTTTGCATTATCATATCGTTAATAGGTATGTTGTTTCATTTCTTCACTTATAACCACAGAATTTTGTATTTTTAATTAATTTAAAACAAAACGATAACCAATATATGACCAAGCATGATTGCCTTCTACGGCTACAACTTTTCGATTCCACTGCTTGATAATTTCAAGTAAATTTTTCCATCTTTACACATATCATAATGATTTCGGAACCGGAATCGGAATTCTTCATGAATAACCCATAGTTATACTGTAGTATACAAGCTATTTTGGGAGAGATAGTAATTCCCTCTTAGATCAATTAACTATAATAGCCATTTTTCTCTTACTGTTTACACAATATTGAAGGTTTCAGTAGTGACTAAGAATTTGAGGGTAAAAATATGGTAATAATTTAAGAAACTAAGTTATATTTTATTTTTAAGGAGTACAGTTGTCGTCGATAGCTTTGTGTTTGTTATGGTTTCATGCGGAATAGGTGGATGGACACAACGAGCTGGTTTTGTAGGTTTGTTCCAGAAAATTAAAAGTTTTAATTAAACTAAAAGTAAATAAATATGTAAGGAAAATTTTTCAATACTATATTTAAACTATTGGAGAGGTAATATTTGCAATATGTTATCCATTCAGTGAGATATGATACTCGAGGATCAGTTAGGTAATTTTTACTCTAAGATAGAGTAAATTATTCAAAATAGAACTTGAAACTAACAAAACATTCACTTCAAGCTTTGAAATATTTGCTGCCTTTACTAAATTGATCATTCTCGAAACTTAATTAAATTACTTAACTGAACTCATCGATGTGATAATTAAATTACATGCATAGGAGCTCTTAATGCAAACTTTGTTTAAATCTCACTACATAAAATTCAAATATTATTGATAAATACTCATCCATATTTACTTAATTAATATAATTAATAATTAAATAAAATAATGTAAATTTATTAAATTTATAAAAAATAAAATAAATTTATAAAATTAAATAAAATAAAAAAAATAGAAACTATTCCAACATATATACTTACTTCTTAAATTGAAACATTTTTAGGTCCAATTCGGTCTGTTTTGGATCAATATCCACAGTTTAACATAACTCTATTTGATTATGATGGCACTATCTTTGATCTGATATCAAGTGTTAAGGTATCACTAAAGCTCTATTTAGATTCAGATAATTTTTCAAAGATTTTTATTTCTGAATACGAAATCAATTGATTAGAATTGAAATTTATGACATATTTTCTTGCTAAGATTAAATTTTTATCATTTATTATTAATGATAAGTAACTAATAAAGTAGATTGTAAATTGAACAGATTTTTAGTAAATACTTTGTTTTGGGAGATGTTTAATTTGTTAAGTTAAACAAGTTTTATCACTTGATAAAGAGAATTATTCTTCTTGATACTATAGTACAATTATCATAGAATATCTTTTGATAGCTTGATGAGGCTGTGATTTTGAAGAATGTTGCATGGTCAAACTATACATGAAGTAGTGGTTTAGAAGAATGCAAATGATAAGACTTTTCGTAAAACTGGCTAATGATAAGATTGATTGCCTCTCTTATCATCACAGTATGTGCTTCATCCGTTGAGGATTTAGTAGACAACTGATGATACTCGAATAAGGAAGCCAAAGTTATTCAAAACGTGAACGACGAATTATGTATCATTTGATAGATAGAACTAATTGTAACAAAGAGTCGTCTAGACATACGTCGTTAAGTCAGCAACTATCATTTAGTCTTTTGAAGGTGAAGCCGATCATAGAGGAAAGTAAGCTAATCATTTACAGTGAATTAGGATAGAAACAAAACATATAGGCTACCAATTTAATTGATAATATTTGATAGCAAATGATTACTATGGCATAAATTTCAAAATACAAGGATACTTCCAGGATACTTCCACTATTTTATATTATTAAATAGTAATATAAGCAATTTTGGATTTCCAACAGATTTATTACTTTAAGTTCACTTTGCTATGAATGTATCTTAATTTATTTTTCAATTAATTAATAAAAATAACCCGAAATAAAAGAAGTGACTTTAGGATAACAGTGATCCTTGATTTAAGAGTGATTTATTATTGTATCACTAGAATTTATAGCGAATGAATAAGCAATGAACTTTATTTTCATAAATGTTTCTTTAGAAAGAGAAAAAGTTAGCTAATTTTAATTAACATTGTTTCATTATAGTTAATGATAAGCACTTTATAAATTAAAATTTCATTGCAAAAATTGCTACTAAAAAATTTGTTTGAAGGAAAATATTAAATTTTTATAGCATGAATTAATGAAAGCAGTAATTATTACAATGATTTGTATTATGTTTGCATGCTTCATATTCATAACAAATATAATTTCGACAATTGTTGCGTCGCTTACGATTTTTTCCATTTTTTATTGTTAGTTCATTTCGCACAAGTTTTACAACTTCATTTATAGTGGATAACAACAAACTTTGCATGTCGCTTAATTAATTACATTTATTAATTAAGTGGTATGCACAGTTTGTTGCAATGATCGCAAGCATTATTCATACTACAACTATGATAAAATCATTTATCATAAATATGATAATTTCAAACGATAACATATGACGTATAATATAGAAATGTTTATCTTAACAAAAAACATTTTTGCTTATTCGTAGAAACAATTTACATTCAATCAATGATATGATAATTTAACTTGATGATGATATGTCGAGCTAGACTGAGGACTTCAGGTTTGATGGGAATCTTAAGCTTATTTGGTCTTGATTTGGATCCAATAACGATGAGTGTTGTAATAATAGCTATTGGATTCAGTGTTGATTTTACGGCTCACATATGCTATCATTTCTATCACTACAATGATTCGGCAGACGTTTCCAACGATTGCACTGAGCGTAAAATACGCAAACTTTCTTCTATATATCTTGTCATTGGTGAACCAACCATTCAGGTTAATTTTAATTTATTATATCATATAATTCAATCCAATAATTAAAACATCTTCATTTTTTAAATAAATGAATTGCATTTAATAAAATGGATTTTAGAAAATTCCGCCAACCAATTTCTCGTAATTTCATCCTTCCTAATTGCTGTGGAAGCTTTGATTCAGATTGATTAGATAAGTTTGTTCCATAGAAATTTTTTAGAAATTTTGTAAGGATTTATTCTTGGTGGAAAATTAGGAGCAATATCGTGTGAAAATTATAGTTCCAATCAATATATAAATGTTTTTTCTGAAATCATTAATGATTAAAGAGATCGTTCCTTAATTCGGATACAATATAGATGATAAAATTGAATTACGGATGATGAGATTTCCGCTTGACGTATTGAGGCTGTCGCAAGTCGGTTATGAGATTGCACTCTCGACCATAACACTATTTACGTATCCCTAAGTTGAACGGTATATTATAACAAGTAATAACAAAAATCCATATATATATATCAATTATTCAATTTTCGTTTTTCAATTTCTATATATATCAAACTAGAACATGTGATATGTTTTTAGTTTATTCGGTTTCTCGACTTCCATTTAATCCTCCTGCATACCTATATGTTTATTCGCTTATCTTTTTCAGGCCGCAATATCAACCATTATAAGCATGTTGCCCGTATTTCTGATTTCCACCGAATCAATCGTATCATTTGCCAAAACGATAGTGGTAGTAGTAGTATTAGGCACTTTTCATGGTATAATAACAGTGCCCGCAGTACTATCACGAAGTAGTAGTGAAATGGATGAAGATAAAGGAGTTATTACAGCAAACGGTCAGAATATTACTATGAAATCGGGATCTGAAGATGCTACTGTGATATGATAAACATTTTACTGTTCATTTTGAAAATTAAGTAAAAATAAATTTAAAAATGAAAAAAAAGGTCATGTACGATCAAGTGTTCTTTGTTTTCCATAAATTTCTTGAATGAAACTTTTTTTTAAATTTATAAAAATCTCCTATTGTTTCACTCATTATTATGGATTCTAATGAATCTTAATTATTTGAGCGTGAAAATTTTGAAGGAATTGTTATTCATATTATCGTAATTTGATTGATTCATAAGAAATTTGAAATTTTTGATATATCAAATTAGACTAAATTACAGTACTCCTCTCGAACTAAATTCATTCATAATTGGTACTTTCATCGAGCATTCTGAGCATGATACCTTCTTTTTTTTTTTTTAGATCAAATGACAGAAATTTCGCGCAGTTTTGAATTAATTTATAATTAGGAAAAAATATCTTAATGAGAATAGGTAATGAGTGAAAAGAAGATAATACTCTTCGAAGATGATCTAGAGATAATAAGATAAATGAAGTGGATTAAAATGTAAAGATATGATAATGAAGTAGACTGTTAAACAGAAATAAAGATCGATAGAAATTACGGGAAATGGCTTCAACGAAGATTGAGAACAGGAAAAGAACGCTTTATAAGATGTGAAAGAGAACAATGGGAGTAGCGGAAAGCAGTGGAGCTGCGGAACGATTGCGGAAAATAATTGTAACAGAGATTGCGTACTGGAAAGACAGAGGAAATTGATGAATGGGAAGAGAAGGAAAATGTTGAATGGTATTTTGGAAAAGAGTGAGAGCTATGAAGAAAATATCGGTATAATAGAAGAAATGGCAGAGAATGATAAAGAGAAATGGAACAGGACATCTTCCAATTAGACTGTAAAACGATGTTGCACAGATAAATTTGAAATTTTGGGGTATGTGTACGAGTTGCGATTGAATTATTGCTCTGTGAATTTATTATATAGGTGAGTGTTTCAAATTATATGCATAAGATTTTGGTAGGAATTGGAAAGACAGGAATTATCGGCACTTAATTTATTTTTTCTTGTAATGACTAAAGTATAATCAAATATTTGAATTTAATAGATGTTAATGAATCTATACTGTTTAACTGTTCAGAAACGTTCGACGTTTTCACTTTGAGAATAGATGTAAAATGCAGACGTATTAGACTTAAAGAGCTTAAAGTATTATTTTGGAAGGGCTGAAATGGTCTAATAAATTTAGTAGATTCTTATCCGAAAAATTATTTGGCTAAACATGCATAAGATTTGAGTGTAAGATCTGATGAATGTTTGATTAGATGTAAATTGAAATCATTAGTTAATCATGTGGAATGGAGGGAATTTGAAGATTAATTCAGGATTAAAATTTTTTGTCACATGACAGCTTGTTTTTTTACGTTTATTATCTAAGAAAGTTTTGTTTTTTTCGGTAAAAACAATATTTTAATGAAATTTTTTTTATTTAAATAATTTCTTGAAGTATATATTTTAAATTTCAGAGCTGGAATGACAAGTGCATGCTTGGTAAAAAATTTGAAAGCTGTAGCAAACGTGCCACCACTTCCAGTAATTACATGGGATCGTGCTGAACGTATTCGACGGAACAAGGAGATTTGGGATAATAAGAATTCCATTGTACATCGCCTGCCTCATCATTATAAAAAAAGATACTGGGAGGTATGATTGAGAATGCGTTGTAGGAGAAAACTAGTGAATATTTATGTGAAATAAAGACGGAAAAAGAAAATGCATTGATATTGGAATGGGCAAGTTAATTCAAGTGAAACACATCATATGAAAAATACTTAAGTTGAAGAAACATATGATATGTATACATATAAGTTGTTTTTTGTATTCTTCCAAATATTATGTCATAAAACAATCATGGTTGTTAAATTGAAAATGCATATTAAAATTGTTTACAGTATGTACTTAGCGAAGCAAAACCTGTACATTATCGAAAACCGACATCCAGATACGAATGGGATGCTAAGCGTCGTACGATGGTAGAAACTGAGGTTTGTTATTATGAAACATCTATCAAGATAGATTATTGGACTTAGGCGATTTGTCGTATTGTTACATTTTAAATCTTCCAGTGATGTGCTGGGATTAGAAAAATGAGGGAAAGGAAGGATAAATGGTTTTGAACTCTTTCTCAACAGGTTACATAATTTTTGAAACGTTTAATAGATTTGGGAAATTTGATGGTATCAATATTTTTTGTTAGTTTTTCCATTAAAATAAAGTTTGGTATTAACGTGAAAGGATATGTATTTACAGCATTATCCGATAATTGGTTTTCATCCACCAGAAGCTGATAAAGGATTATGGGGTGGCGAAACGGTGGTGAAAGGTTACGTGGAGTCGCGTCCTTTTACGAGAAAAAAGGTAACATCAAATTGGAAGTAAAATAATTTTGCATAAATTCATTTTATTGCGAAAATAATAAATTTATATTTCAGATCTTACCAAGGCATTGGGTACCACATTTTTTCTTTCCAAATTTAAAAACTGTTGTTATGTATTCGGAAATTTTGGACAAACATATGAAGATTACGGTGACGGAGCGTACGTGCCGCCTGATCGATCAACATTTTGGGCTTGATTTGTATTTATTGGAAACACCCGAGATTGATCTTGCTTCAAAGTATGATTTTTTATATCTGAAACTCACAAACTTCGATAACTTTCCAGTTTATATTTTCGAATCATTAATTGTTGCAGATCGGTAAAGAATTGTTTGTAACCCGAGATTATTTGCTTTTATAATAATTGTGAATGAAGACTTCCGAACTTACAATTCGCTCTTAATTGATTATAAAATTGATATTTTCTAGACTTGGCAATAAGTTAAAACGCGAAATTTTGATTCTTTTGGCAAAAGGCACTTATTATCCAAATGATCCAGAACGGCACAACTTTATAAAGCATAAATATGCGAAGTTCGTAATGCCGTTAGAAGAAGCGGAATGGATTGGTTTAGATTTAAATGAAGCATGCAGGTCTGATATGTTTATTGATTTGCAATTTAAAATTGAAAATGGATATCTTTACATTTCGATTTATCGGTTTTTTGATGTTTATTCTAGAGAAAATTTAGAACATTCCCATCCCTTTTGTTTATGTTTTTTTATGGTTTATTGGGAAATTTGAACTCGTTCAAATACAGAAGGAAACTTTTTATTGGTACTGAATCAAGCGTGCATACGATGTGTTTATATCACTTTCAGAAAGCAACAAGAAATTGAAGAAAGTATAAAACCGATGCCGGAAAAGTATAAATTTGAACTTGATCTAGTCAAACGATTGGCAAGTGGTGAAGAGAATCCAGACCGTGATAAAATAATCAAGGAACTGGAAGCAGAATCAGTTATCGGTCAAAAAATAAGGAAGTTGATGGAAGCGACAACACAGCGGTTGAAAAAACTGTCGAGTTAGAATGTACTTTGATTATATTGATATGTATGCGTCTGATATGTGTGATATTACCTTCATGACGATATATTCATGTAAATAATTTTAGGCAATAATAGGAATTTAATAATAAGATAATGGTTTTCTGGTCACTTTTTCCATTATCATGCGAAAAAAGTTGTGAAATTGTTTAAGCAGTTCGGAAATATTGTCAGACTTCAAAAAATTTATTTTTCACTCAATCAACCGTATTCTTGTTGTAATTGATGTACCAGTGTTGCATTTCTTTCGAGTAGAAGTTTGATGCAATAACATTCTGACTCGATCAGAAATAAAAAACCTTAAATAGAATAAATAATTCAAGGCTTACTTCTTTTGGAATATTAAGCACGTAATTGTTTTGTTTTTTATCTTAAAATGTTAATCGTATAAAACAAATTCTATTTGTACCTTTGGTCTACCTTTACGACACAATTTCTTAATGTTCTATTACACCGATAATATTGGGAATTCTCGATCTTTAAGAATTTTCAACATACAATAGGGAAGAGATGACAAAGCTGATTTACGAATCACTATACTAATTGCGGTTGAAATTGTTTTTATAAATTGGATCCCTATACTTTCGTAATTTAAATTTCAATTATATTCACAGGATGTTTTGAATGGCCGATCCAGAAAGACATATGTTGGAAGACAATTCCGGAACAGATGCTGAATTAAGAGAACTGCAATCGGATGAAAATGCTGCAAAACAGAAGCTAGAGGATGGTGATATAAATGTGCATGAAATTTTGGTCGGAACAAGCATCAGTTATATGGAAAAATGTCTATCTAAAAAACAAATGAGGAGATTAGTTGTTAACAAATTTTAAACATTTGTTGTTGGAAGGGTTTCTCATATTCAGTAAGTAGGTAGTGGAGTTTCGTTATTTATTAATGATATATATTAAATTTATTGCATTTATTTGTTGATAATTTGACAAGTGGTATTTTTGACCTTTTTAGATTGAGAAAAGAGCAGGAGAAATTGCTCCGCAGGAAAGACAAACGGGCTAAAGAAAAGATGAGAAAAAAAATGAAGCGTGCCGCGCAACCTGGAGCTAGTTATGTAAAACCCCGGCGGAAGCTTATCAGGTAATTTCTAAAGTCCCTTCCTACATTTTTGCAATAATATCTAGAAATATGTGTTTTATTCCATATATTATTCCCAGTGTATTATAAATTTCCACAGTAATATATGAAATAATTATTTTAATATCATCGCTAGTTTAGTCGAATGGAAGATTCAAGATGTAAGCAAAGAGTTGCTATCGACATGCAGTTTGAATCTTTAATGCGGCCAAAAGATATTCGTCATCTTTTCGTTCAGCTCGCTCATGCATATGCAGCCAATCGTCGAGCTGAAAATCCTTTGCAATTCAGCGTTGTTGGCTTTTCTGGTCTTCAGAACAAGGTTTTTTTATTTTTTGTTTCTGTTTTGGGAACTGAGAATATAAAATTTTAATTTAACATTCTTTATAGATATTATGAAAAATTTTTGAAAATTAATTGGTGTTGAATTTGAAATGAAAATTTTGTTTTCAGTTATTTTTTGATAATCCAAATAATCATCATTGGGATGTGGTATTCGAAGAACAACCTCTAGATGCGGTATTCGAGAAAAATGAGATTGTCTACCTGACAGCGGATTCGGAAAATTCATTACAAACACTCGATAGCTCAAAAGTGTAGGTTTGTAATCTCTTTTAAACTGTCCATACTTTCATATATAGATGCATAGGTGGTGCTTTAATTTCCCATGATTTCTATTGTTTTTAATGTAATGAAGTACCAAGAATAATCTTCTTGTAACTGAGTTCATACTTGATTTTTTTCTTGTGTATCTTTGCATCGTAAGATAGTTTTAGACATTTAGTTATGATTTCCGTTGATTCTTATTTCATCTCCAACAAAATTTTAAATATTCCCGTATAAACGGAAAAATATTTAGATATGTTATTGGTGGTTTGCTGGATCACAATTCCCTCAAAGGACATTGCTTAAAATTAGCAGCAGAAAAGGGATATGCACATGCTCGGTTACCTATTGCTGAATATGTTATGTTACAAACTAGAAAGGTGATGAAATTTCATTGCTTATCGTCTAACATCATGTTACTTTACTTTTTAGCTATATTTCTTTTGGAAGGACGTAATTTTATGATACTTCTATATATTTCATCTGATTGTAGTAGCGTGTAGAGAGAAGAGGTAGTGCATAAATGTTATTGAAGAATATCAATTCTTCGTTTTTGAAAACTTCAAGTGCTAATATTGCCAACAAAACTCAAGTGTATTATCGCAATATAATCCAATTTAATGGAAAAATAGAGCAGCAAAATCGTTGATGACATGAACGTCATACTTTTTGACGTGTCCGATATGCAGTTATGAATTTATGAGATGCGTTTCGCTGAAAAACATGAGATGATAGTGAATGATGAATTCGTACAATTTCTTAATATGAGTTACTGTGTGACGACAGCAATAATTTTTGTAAAAAAAAGTATGAAAAAAAATATTCTTGACTAAGAGAAAGTTATATTCACTTATAAAAGGAAAGTTCTAAATTTCTCAATATACATGGATGTGGATTTTGTTGTTGGTTATTTAAGGTATTGACGGTTAATCAAGTTTTTGAAATTTTGCTACGTTATACGGAAAATCAGTCGTGGAAGAAGTCATTTCTTGATGTGATCCCGAAGAGAAAAGGCGTGATTGATAGCAATAAATGCTCTGAAAATATGGCAAATAACAATATCGAAGGATAGAATAATATTATAACTTAATCGGATTAAATAATTATTCGTCGAGCAGTAATGATGTCAACAGCAAACTTGTTGAATATGATAATTTTAATTGATGATAATCTATATATGAATCAGATTAGATCGAACCGTTTTGTATTGTTAATTTCAAGCTATATTTTGTATTATTTTATCAAGTTGCATCAAGTTGTTAGCGCAATAATCATGTATCAACGAATAAATTTATTGAATTTTACAATATTGGTTAACATATATTAACATATGGACACATTTCTGCTTCTAATCCTCCCTCTGCGTAAATTTGAATTGAATCAAATTCAATCCTGCAATTTTATGCTTTAATCAATTTATAGTGCCGTTTCTCTGTAAATTTCCTTCTAATGAATAACCATAATCAAGAAAAAAAATTGAAAATTAAATAGCAAATCAAAAATGAAAGTGATTACTAATCGAGTACTCTACCAGTGCCCGAGTTCGGTAGAAAGACGTTATAAGAAGAACGGTAATTTCTTTTTTTAAAGAAAATCAGTGGTGATATTTGACTACATTCAAATTTTCATTGAAAAGGAAAAAGGAAGGGGTTGATTGATTCATTCATTATAAATAATAGATTAATGATTTGTATGAAGCTTATATTTTCCTATTTTAGTAACAAAGCTCATCGCCATTAATCAAATTTTTTAAAATATGTGTAATAATTAAATTCTGTGCATTGAATTAATTTTGTATATGTGTATTGATGACAAACATTGAGCACTAAATTTCAAAGAAGGATTTTTTGGGAGAAAGGGTGGAGGAGGCAGAAGAAATATAAAGTTCCTAAGTATCATCTTCCAGTAAGCGTATTCAGAAAAAAGCGAAAGAACAAAAATATTTCGCTTCTGTTTAGGGAAAAACAAAAAAAACCAGTTGCATTGCCTACCAAAGTTTCATTACTTATCGATATTACAAAAACTCCCAGCCAAAACAGCAGGTTAGCCATTAAATGTTTCACTTTTTCCGGCCTTTCTGACGTAGCAAAACCTGTCCAGTCAATCATTTTTTTCTGACGTAGCAAAACCTGTCCAGTCTCATCACTTTGGACTCATTAATAATAAACATTATTACATTAAATGAATAGTTGATTACAATGTATGATAAAAAATATATCTTCATATAAATACAAAAGACATGTCATCACCATAATAACTAACATTTTATCAGGTATTATTTTTCCACAGGATAAGACAATAAGAATTGTCAAATTATTTGAAAAATCCCTAATCACATATTTAAGTAATTGCACTGTAAAAACCAACATTAACATTAATAAAGTCTACTTGCAAAAATTTTCGATTGTCACGTCATCCATTTCATTCAACTGATTTATAGGATACTGAATAAGAATTCACTTTTTACGACAATCAATACCAATTCCTATCATCTCTTTTTTTTCATCTTAGAATTTTGAAAATGATGAATTCCTATGAAACTAAAATTGAATTACCAAAAATTAACGAATAAGGAAATATTTATAGCCTAATACTCGTATGGTCATATGGCCTATCATTTTGTTAAGCAACTGATCTCTAATATTTCAGAACACACAGATATTCATTCCCTTCAAATATGCGTTGTACAAATAATAAGTGTAATAATGACTGTCTCTAAATATACATTTGTCCCTGCAGAGATACTGAAAAGAAAAAAGCGGAAATAAAGGACATACGGAGAATCAATAGCATACTTCTCCATAATTACCAAATTTTCACTCGATAAATACATTAAAATATAGCACCGTTTTGCAGAAAAAATAATCTTCTTAAAATCAAACTTATAATGATCACGGAAAAAAACCAAATAAAAATTAACTGCCAGGAATAGCGATGTAATGTTAACTCCAAATCGTTGTTGACAGAGGTGATAGATGTTACGCGTGATTGGGTAGACAATTGCCTACGGCGTAAAGTTTCAGACATAACAGCAGAACTTTCTACGGTATCATTTTTCAGTTCGACATCACCTGTGACAGATAAATTTTGATTATCTACTGCTTCTTGCTTCCTTTCTTCTTTGTCTTCCTGCAAGAAATGATTCAAATTCAACTTCGACCATCCAATTTAAAATAGATTATAAATAGATTTCTTCCATTAATTATCAAGAAGCGTTCCATATATAACCATAAATTCATCGTTTAAAAAAAAATTCACAAAATCAATGAAACATTATTTCGTCCAATTCATACATCAATTTACAGAATCAATAAACAGAATATAGCACGAAAGAATATTATATTGCGTCCAAGCTTTAATGTTGCAAAATACTTGCTAACTTTAATTGAAATTTGGGTAACCAAACGCCGCGCTTCTATAGCATCTGCATTATCACTACGCACTGTTTCACTTGCTAATGCATTTCGCATACAAAGGCCACATTCTTTACAAACCCACTCATGGCTTCTGAAATTCCACTGAAATTCACTTTTTGGCATTATGCTTCTTTTGTCCATCTACTATTAAAAGAAGAAAAAAATAAATATCAAATAAATGTGAAAATTTCTTCTTTCGTTCTACTACCTCTTTCATTTCCAAGTATAAGGTCATGTACAAATAAAGAAATTAAACACATTTTAGCAAGTTTTCGACGTTCTTCTGGTGGATACTCCAATGATCCCAATGCACCAGCCGCATGTGTAGGCATGAAACCAATAAGGGCCAGAAGTGCAGTCCGAACTAAAATTTGGTTGAAAGAATTATAAAACTATAATCTACATGACACTCAAAATCTGTTATAAAAAGTTGGAAGTATCGCTGTTTAGTTTTCAATACCTGACTATTTTGCAAACGAATAATGAAATAACTTACTAGACCATGATGGTTGCCAAGATTCGGGATGATGACCGGAAATGCTAAGGCATATTTTCTGATTTAACTGGAAGCGACCATTTGGCTGCAAATAGGTTTTTGTAAAAGTTAAATTGTGATTTACACAGCAAAGCTTGAACGGTTTAATGAAAACAATAAATGTCATATGCTTTTTTTAATATATCGCAAATAAAACCATTTTAATTAAAACATTAAACAAAATTGGAATCCAAAAACTGGAATGGAACAGTTTACAAACAATTTAGAAAATCTAAATTTGAAAATTGACCGTAAGTAGTATAACACTTGGTGGTTTCATAGGATAATCTACTGGCAAAAGTATTCGTCCATGATAAATACCACCTTCGAAATCCGTATTGGCTGGCCCACGGACCGTAAAATGCCACTCAAACAAATTATCCTAAGATGAATTTTTTTAATTTCAGAATGATTCTGTAAAAAGTTCGGAAACAATGGTGTTAGGAAATGATATTAAGAACTATTCATTTCAATTCATTATCAATATAAATTTAGAGTATTTCATAACAACTGCAGTCCACACATTGATTGAATATAATTAATTTATGAGTGACTGATCTACTATTAACACAATTAGGTTAGTTCAAAAAACATTTGAATAACTTTTAAGAGGAAACAAACAGCTTCTACAACGCATCATTACACACTTACTTCAAGTGGCTGAGCATAGTACATATCTGTTGGATTGCGTAATTCAGCAGCTTCTTTCATTAACCTTTTCACACCTCAACAAAATACTTTTTTATTAATATCACAAATAAAAATACGATTATTTAACACAAATTAAATTATATCATAGTAAAAGATTAAAACTTCGAAAATTACACGTTCATTTTCTGCTATAACTTTCTATTAAATTTGATAAGAATAACATTTTTATAATTATGTTTAAATAATAAGTTATATATATATAACTTTTGGAACCAGGCGAAAAATTACACAGTTGTATGATAAAATTCGTTAAGAAAAAATGAAAACTCATACCAGTACTTTTAAGGTTATACTGTGATAGATTTGAGGCCATCGTAAACGATTTCACTCCCTTAAATGATTCTTTTCAAATATTGTTATGTGACTTATAAGAAAAATAGTAGAAACAATCGTTTTGAGAAATACGTAATTGTAATACAGGTAAGGTAATATGTTTTGATAGATTTATAAATGAAAATATTATACGTGAGTCATCCAAATGCTGCATAAAAATTTTGCTTAGTTACTGATAATCACTTCTGCAAAATCAACATCATTTCAATGTCACATGAAAAGGAAACCATTAAAAGTTTATATAGAAATTCAATATTCGAATTAATTAATTATATACTTAAATAGATATATTTTAAATGTATTTGGCAAAACTAATGATAGAATAACTCAAAAATTTGTATTTAACACTTGATGCATTTAATGTAAATTTCAGTTTAATTTAGAGCATTATTCACTAGTGAAAAGATTGTTTTATTACATGATTCGTTTCAATAATAAACAACTTGCTGCTAACACACGGATGGGACCGACAGCTATTGCGTGACTAACTACGGAAATATTCCCATCAAATTCTAGAAAATTAATATTTCCGGTAAACGATACGTGCTACAATGGCAAAAACCTGATTACCAGTTGGAGCATCCACCCCTTCTCAGCAATTATCTTAATTTTCAAGTAGCCGTGGAATACTGAGCGGTCTTTTGATATAAGAAAACCGGAATACGAAACCGGCTTTCCTTTCTTCGTCATTTTTTGCTGTGTATGAGGGGGAAAAAAAATTAACGATTGAATTAAGTGAGAAATGATGGAAAGATAAAGATTTCTGAGAGTTTATTCAGGAATAATTAAGTGGAAGTTTTTGTTGTATTATATTCCTTCATTTTTTTATTTAACCTAGACTTTGCATATGATCAATTAGTCGATTTGATCAGTACGGAAGAAAGAATACAATGAATGCTTCTCGAACATTTATGAATCAGGAGGAAGAGAAGAAGTTGTAAAGTAGTGCTAAGCAGTTATCTCTAATATATCAATAATCCAGATTTGTTGCTTCATTAATAGAAATACCAATTTGATATTTTTTAATAATTTTAGTTATTTGAAGTTTTTACTTGAAGTTTCAGAGTACCGAACGAAAAACTCGGTTTATCTTATGAAGCATAGGGTAGTTTAAATAAAATTTGATAATGTTTGATATGATATGAACTTTCGAGGTATTTCACGAAATCACCTGTCTTCATATCACTAAAATTTGTGGAAATTTCGGTAGAGCTTAAAAGCGTTACTTGTATTTTATATTTTTTCTCTTAAAGTATTACTTACCCGTTTGAAATTTCAGAAATGTGGTCTATCACGATGGGTAAACAGATCGTCGACATAGCTTCACCGCTATCTATACGAGCAAAGTCGAAACGATGCTTTTCTTCCAAAATGTTCAAGGAGAAGTATGCGAAAGTACAACCGCTCAAAACTCCAACAATGATTGCTATGGATAATTTCGATTTCTATTATGGACCTGTATATGGCAACGATTGGCCTTCGATACGTTTAGGGCTACTTACACCGAATAAATATTTTGCTGTATTGAATAAATTTTCAAGGCAAGTTTCCGAAAAAACCGGTCAATTTTCAATCTTGAAGGAATTAAGAATTTTAATGTTGGTTTCTAATTTAATCTTGTTTATTTATTTTGCGTTTTAAGCATTTGGTTTACATCAGTTCCGTGCAATTTTTCTTTTTTGTTTGCAGGAAGCGAGAGGAAAATGAGAAATTATTAAAAGATCTTGGTGCATTTAATGTTCTGGAAAGAGTTGAGCAACGAATTTGTAAGAAACATATCGTTCATGGAAAGGATGAGGAAAAAATACAGCCAGATAATACGTCGAAAAGTGAAGATCCAATAAGTGCACAAAAGGTTTTTTTTTCCAAAATTTTTTATGTTGTTTGAGACTCTCTGATTTCATTGATTCTCTAATTTCTTACGGTGAAGCATACAAACAAAATTTTGCATATTTCGAATGAAGTATTTAATGTTATAGAGTCTCTAAGTAAAACATTCCTTATTGAGGGACTTAATTTTCATTTGAATGAAGGATGAAGGAATGCAGAAAAGTGAACTGGAATCTCTATATATGCGTAGTGAAGGAGGGTTGGCACATTTTCGACAATCTGGTGAAATCGCCTCGCTAGAAGAACAAGCGCGTTTCAAAACTCTGTCATCGAAAAATATCAGTAAAATTAAGTGAGATATTTCTATTGAACTTTGAACTTTGAACATTACTTTTTTTCTATATGTATTTTTTCTATATTTCTATATATATTTTTTTTCTATTACTTTTTCTATGGATATTTATTATGCTGATTTTTTTTATTAATTTTATTTCACAATATATTAAGTTTATCACTTGGATGTTCGTTATCAAATTTTCCACTCGACATCATCAAATTCTGCACTTTAATTTGATCAAAAACAACTCAATCGTTTCAGTATCACTGGTTTCGAAGCACAATACGTTGAATTACCGACAGAAAATCATACATTTACTTATCCGACTAAACTGGTAATATACTCTTTTCCAAAAGGCGATTTATCTGAGTATCCACCTCCTCCAAAAGATGAACTTGGAACTCCAGGTGAAAATTTATTATGTTAAATTTTATTCTTTTCATTTAAGTCTTCTGTTACACATATATATTTTTCCGTTTTACTTTGCATCTATCTGTATATAGGCAGATATCTGTGAGTTATGCATATTCTAACATATATTATTTGTTTTAGGATGGTGGCTCCTTGATGGTGGCTCAGTTGCACCTGTTCTAGCTTTAGGTTTAACCAAGGAGTCAAATACCCTGGATATGTGTGCTGCCCCTGGTGGGAAAAGCCTTCTAATTGTGCAAACTGATTTGTTGAGTTAGTTATTTGTTTTATTCAATTCATTTAAAGTAGTAAAAACTTCAACTTTTTCGAGAACTATCTATCTGATCATCTTATGCATATTGAAAATATCTATAGTTTTCTGAATAATATCATCAACTTTACTGTTTAAATACATTTTGCTTCAAGGTTTATGAAAATTTCTTTGTGGTTTGTTGCATGTATATAAATTTTTTTAAAGCAAAGTTGATATGCAACGATAATAAGCAAAGCCGCTTGGGTCAGCTGCATCGAGCATTGGGACAATATATACCTCCAAATTCAGATGTTGCTGATCGGATAATACTGAAGAGGAAAGATGCATCGCTGTTAGATAGTTGGGATGAATTCAATTTATATGATAGGGTAGGTAACTAACATGTGTTTGTTATCGCATTTTGCATTGCATCGAAACTGCTAAAAGAATATATAAGAGCAGTTCTTTTTTTGTATTTTGATTCATTGTAGTTTTAAACCATAAAGTATCATAATTATTTGATTTGAAAATGAACGTGATACTATATTTGTGTTAAGGTTCTGGTGGATGTACCATGTACTTCCGATCGTCTTTCGGCAAACAGAGATGATGGTAATCTATATTCCACTCAGTTGACTGAGCAACGTTTGAATTTGCCGCAAGTGCAAACACGAATGCTTGTGTAAGCTTAAATTAATTCTCATCTTCAAAGTATCTTTACTATTTACTTTTTTATATTCAACAACAGACTCGTTATGGATGCGTTATTAAAGTGCAGGTTAACAGCTTCTAGAATTGTCGTGACATTGCGAAATAGAAATTCTGGAAAATTTGATCCATATTAAAAGAATGTTATGCTTGTGATATAATTTTTTCAGTAATGCCTTACGATCCGTTAAAGTTGGTGGTTGTATTGTTTATTCAACATGTACCCTGTCTCCAGTGCAAAATGATGGAATTATTGAAAACGGTGTAGCAGTAGCGGATGAACATTTCGGAATAAAAGTAAAACAGTTTAATTTTTACCGTCCTGTTTTTAAGTTTAGATAAGTAGCAAGCAAAGATTAGTGAAGTTAATGTAATTGTATTACAGGCAGTGGAGTTGTCATTATCACAGATGGTATCACATTTCAAAGGCATATATCGATTCAGCAATAAGCCTCGCAGAGGTCTTCTTATACTTCCTTTTTTACCTTCGAACTGTGGTCCAATGTATGTATGTAAATTGCAGAGGATTCAGTAGGTCCGGTTGGATTTTCAAAAATGAATGACTGGGGTCAACACGAAGCTAACCTAACTCTCATTCATTAGTGGAATTGGTGTCTCCCATTTATTGAGATATTAAAGA
Source organism: Cruorifilaria tuberocauda (assembly GCA_013365365.1). Taxonomy (NCBI): domain Eukaryota; kingdom Metazoa; phylum Nematoda; class Chromadorea; order Rhabditida; family Onchocercidae; genus Cruorifilaria; species Cruorifilaria tuberocauda. The sequence continues at coordinate 64,436 of JABVXU010000072.1, forward strand.
AGAATTATTTGCGATAGAATAAGCATAAGGTGTTGAGATAAGCAGCCTAAAGTTAACGTGACTTTTTATTAATGTTTAACATATTTGTATAATTTATTCCTAATTAAAAAATAATTTTTTATTTCGGAAAGCAATTCTCAGTTTTTTTCGAATGCGCAATAATATTTTAAAGTTACAGGCATTTTTTTACTTTACTGTGCTTCAATTTATATTAATTTTTTCTATTTGTGTAATTTTTTCAATCTATGTTGAATTTTTTTAATTCATTATTATTTCTAATTTCTACTGTTGTGCGGGTTTTGCTTTTTTCATGTTTTGATTACCATTGAAGTATTATCATTTATTCATAGTATCATAATGATTTAATTTACAAAGTGAACACTTATATAGGACCAGAAATTCCTCCTATCAATATTACATCTATCACTAATTGAATATTGTAACGAATCACATGCTAAGCTATCACTAGGTATTGTTATTGATATAAAGTTTTGTATAAATGGTAAAGATCATATCATTTAACACAATAAAAGAAGATATGAGGAACTTGCAAATTTACAGTGACAAAGAATATCATTTTTCATTAGAAATTAGAAGGAATCTATTAGAGGTATCAAATACAATAATGATTTGTTCGTACATCTTTAGCCGAACGCTTATGTAGACCCGTATTTTGATATGCAGATAAATTACATCTGTTCAGTACGAGGAATCATACAGGAGGAACGATATTTTCGTCATGGGGGCATTTTGAGATGATGATAAGTGTTTCCAGAAATTATTTCGAAATTGGTATTCAAAATCTGTAAACTAAAAAAGCTGAAAAGTAAGATTTTACATGAATAATTTTCTTTTGTTAATTTTGCGAAAAGAAAAAGTCTTAATATTCACTGTGAGGAAATCTCCCATTGAAAGTGAATAATTTATCACCAATCACCGTATAAGTTGTGATGTATTTCTAAGTGTTCACGGAAACAATCACGTATCTGACGGAAATTACTCAAACAGAAAAGATATTTGCCATAATCTGTTGGTACACCATTAGTTGTTTCGCAGTAAACTTGACATGCTGGTAGTACCCCTTTTTGAATGCAACAATCTGTATGATTTCCTCTTGATGAGGCGCAATCCCACATTTGGCCAACTGTTGGACCTCGCGATTGACAAATTAACAGGTAAAAGAGAACCTGAAAACAGTATTGCCCTTGTCATTGATCAATTATCATTATTATTTTTACCATATACCTATTTATTGCTTTTCTTTCTCAAACAAGCAATTTAATCTAATTTAGTGGAATTAATTTAAAAGTCAAAAATAAAAATCATTTCCTTGTCGATTTTTGTTCTGAATTTTTTTTCTTCAAAAGAGACAATTGTATTTTTGAATAGGGAAAGAAATTTATTACTTTTTTTTATCTATGTAAAATATCAAAAAGTAATAAATTCTTTTCTTGGCCTTTCATCTTTCTTCTTTCTCCCACTTTCTCTCATCTTTTTTCCAAGCTTTACGGTTGTAGAAATAAATGATTGAAATATGTGAATTTTAAATTAGAAAATAGAAACCGTTCGAGGTTCTAATGCATCGAAACTGCAATAGCGTTTCTTGCATTCTGGATCAGCTTCATTTAATCTGGAACAGCATTTCTTAAGGCGTTCTTCAGCCTTTGATAATTGTGGATCAATCGATTGATAGGTATTCCAGAGTGGAAAAAGTTGATCAGATTCTCTTTGTTGAAAGACATTTAAGGTTAAAGGTTCCAGTTGTTGCTTAGTGATATTTTCTAAAGACTGTTGGTAAATCTGTTGATTAGTGATATTTTCGAACAGTTGTTGATGAACTTGTTGATTAGCGATATTTTTTAAGCTTTGAGGATTAAGCAATGTTGGAACGGTAACTGATTGAATTCCCGTGAAAAAACTTTGTTGCATTAACGGAAGTTGTTGTTGTTGTAGTAAGGGAAATAGTTGTTGTTGTTGCTGTAGTAAGGGAAATAGTTGCTGTCGTTGTTGTTGTAATAACGGAAATTGTTGTCGCTGTTGTTGTTGTTGTTGTTGCAATAATGGTAATGCTTGTTGAGGAATGCTTTGTTGTAGCAATGAAGACTTATGATTCAGATGAGTATACTTTCCCAACCGAATTTGCTGTTTCTTCTGTTGTTGTGGTTGTTGTTGTTGCTGCTGTTTTTGTAGATGTTGTTGTTGTCGTTGCTGCGGTTGTTTTTGTTGATTTTGTTGCCATCGTTGTTGTTGTTTTTGTTGTTGTCGTTGCCGTCGTTGTTGTTGTTGCTGTTGCTGCCGTTGTTGTTGCTGTTGCTGCCGTTGTTGTTGCTGCTGTTGTTGCTGTTGCTGTTGTTGTTGCTGTTGTTGTTGTTTTTGTTGTCGTCGTTGCCATCGTTGTTGTTGTTGCTGTTGCTGCCGTTGTTGTTGCTGCTGTTGTTGCTGTTGTTGTTGTTTTTGTTGTTGCTGTTGCTGCCGTTGCCGTCGTTGTTGTTGCTGCTGTTGTTGCTGTTGTTGCTGTTGTTGTTGCTGTTGTTGTTGTTGTTGTTGTTGTTGTTTGTGATAGTGTACCATTGAATTACGCCTTCTAGAAATTAATTTGGTAATTTGTTGCGCATTCCTATCTGACTGCTCCCATAGCACTGATCGTGCAAAAGGGTGATTGTTGATAAAATTAATCTTATCCTGTGATTGCTGTTGGGCAATTAAGTATGACCACTGTGTACAAATAATTACAATAATCAGTGAAGGCATTTTTTAATCCTGAAAATGAGAATAGTTAACAAATTACAAAATTCAACTTCAAAAAGATAATTTTTCTTGTGATGCAGGTTCAAATTCTAAATTTTAAAATAAATAATTAAGAAAAAAGTAATGAAAATTTTAAATAATCAGTAGTTGTCACATTTAAAAAATTCAATAATAATCTTTCCATTAATTATTTACATTAATTCATATCCAATAAATTCGATAAAATTTCGTTAATAATTTTTTGCTTTAATAACTTATTGTCGATTGAATCTAAACTCATGAAAATTACAATAAGGCTGTAAATTTTTTTTAGGAAAAGTATTTTTAATTATGTTTCACTTAAATTTAGCAAAAACTGAAGTAAATTTTGAGTAATTTTAAATTTGAGAATAAAAATGATTTTTACAATATAATACAATGAAAAGAACAGAACGAAATGAGAAGTGATATGATAAATGAATGGATGATGATATGATAAATCTGATTGTTAGTTTTGCTTGAAATGGAAAAGAAATTCGGTCATTTAATGAAATGAAATTTTATTGTTTTATTGGATTACACAACGTCAGCAATAAATGAAAGAAAGAGAAGATTATGGGAAATTTTTCATGTTGATAACTTAGGAAATCATTTAATTGCACTTTTTTCATTAATTACTTCATCAGTAATCAATTTTTGGATAAATTTTTAAGTTTTAATTTATTATCACATGAGATCAACTATTGCATAAAAAAATGATATTTAAAATGAAATAGTTTTTAAGATGTGTACAAAATAACATGAAAAACATACATAAAGCAAGTGATGTTTAGAACATCTTTTACGAGATTTAAATTTTAATTAATTTATTTTATTTAATTTGATTTATTTCATTTAATTTATTAAAAACTTTAAACATTTTAAAATACGTATAAAAATGTCCATAAAAATAAAAATATTTGAAATGGATAATATTAAAAATATATACAAAATTTGTAATATTTAAAAATCTTTTTATCAGTATTGAATTGATAATTAAGCAGCATGGACGATATTGAAGCTAATGATGTAAGCTATCACATAAGCGATCCTCAGATCGAAATTTCAATGAACAAATACTCAGTCACACTGATAATTTAAACTATTAAAATGACCGAGACAATGTTGTATCATAAATAAATCAAATGATTGCTTTATTTGCCACACAGCTATGCTTATTTGACAGGTAACAACAGTTTACTGAGTGATTGGATAATTTTAAGTTATCATTGCAATCATTTGATTATATATTGCATCAGTATATCATGTTTAACTTTTAATTATTACTTCTGTAAGCAGCTATAGTTAGTTATAAAGGTGATGATCAAAAATGATATTTATTTATCATATTCTTATTGAAGGATGGGAGAGAATGAATTTATGGATTTAACTGTAATCATTGCTGAATTAATTTTGTTTTAATATTAACTGCTTTGATTGAGTTTGCAATGTTAAGATGATTAACAATCGGGACATGAATTTCATAAAATCTTAAAATGATTTTTAATCATTAATATTTCTGGTTTTCTGAGGAATTTTTTAAATTCTAAAGTTCTAAAATTTACGACTTACAGCTTAATCTTCACTATCTAATTGTATGTGAATAAGCGTACGAAGTATGGAATAAGTATCGACTTGTTTACTGTAACTTACAGTCCATTCTTACAGTAACTTGTTGTAAAATATAAACAAAAGGAAATTCTAAAGTTTTTTATGGATTATAATTCTCATTTTATTTATAAGATCTCTACAAATTATTTTTATTTTGATCATTTAATTTTTAGTATTGTTTGTTTCAGTTGGAATCGTTCATTCATTGTCCTTTGATTTCTTTCGTTACGTTAATTGTTTTTACGTTGTTTTTTTAGTTTTATAATTTTGTAAATGCTTGTTTAACAGTGATGAAAATTTTACTTATTAGCGGCTAATAATGTTAATAACATATGTTTAATAATAATAATTGCCATCGTTTTACTAAAATGATAGATATAATTTATAGTAACAATTATAGTAAGTAATAGCAATAGAGTTAATTGGTAAAAATCATTCCGCAAATAAAATCCGGAAAACTGAACGGAATATGAAAAAACAATACGCCAAAAAAAGATCAATTAAAATTGAAAAAATAATTGATCTGACCAAATATTTCCTACAAACAAAAATAGTAGAAATTATTATTTGTCTTCCGCTCCAATAATTTTTATTTATCAACAAAAGTTCAATTTCAGTTATGTCAAGTTATGATAATAATAATGATGATGACAACTCGAAATAGAACTAAGAAAACAGGATTAATCTCTTTGTTTTGCTATTTTCATATCGCATCGTTACTATCATTGTTTATCACTTTATCACTCCCATTATTATTCATTATTATACATTATTATTTATTATTATCATTGATTATTACTTATTATTATTGCTGATACTGATATTATTATTGCTACTATCATCAATCAATGCTATTATTTTACAAATGTTTGATTATTTAATTTCTATCATTTGACTTGTATTACTTTTCTGTTCAAAATTTCATTTATTTTTTCTAGTAAAATCAAAGTTTATTTGATCTGGGTAAACTTTTTTGCAATAACATTCATTAATTCTGTTTCATTAATTTAAATTAGTAAGTTGCAGATGGGAAAATAATCACAAAAAAGTATTGGATAAACATAAATAACAATCTCAATGATATTTTTATATAAGAATTCATTGTTTCTTCTTCTCCACTATTATTCCAAGTTTATTTTATTTCCTCATTTATATAATTTTTCGATAGTTTTTTTCCAAAAATTTTTCGTGATGTGATATCATTAAACAAAACTTTATTATTATCATGGAATCATTCAATAATAAAGTCTAATTTTAGGCGTATATTGCTCTTAATTAAAGTCTTAGCACTTTAACATACATTATGCTTACAATATGTGAAGCGCAGGATTAAAGAGAAATTAAAAATAGCTCAAATAAAGGAAATTAAAAAAAAGAAGAGAACAGGAAAAGCATTTAAAAAACGGAAAAGATAAAATTTTATCATCAATTGATTTATATACGTACATGTAAAGTATATTTATTGAAGTAACCGAGCATTGTTTTTCCGTTATTTTATGTCTTCTTTAGGTTTTAACTTTTATTACTTTTATTGGTTTTGTTTTATTTAATTATAAATTTTTTGATTCTTTTTTTTTGAGTGTTTCTTCTTATAACTATCACAGTTTAGCATATGTCCTGAATGTTCCTGCTTTATGAGATTCTTAGATTCTAGCAGATTTTGTCCTTCTTGTTTATTTGCTAATTATTCTTATTTTTATCATTATTATGGATATCATGAAAAGTAATTAGGGTTAGAGATTTAGGTTGACTGCTGAAATTTTCATTGTCAAAACTGATGATTTTTTTTGTTGAAATTTTTGACTTTTAAATTTGATAGATTTTTTGTTCTTTTTTTCACCTACGTGATGAGAATTCTAAATTTTTTGAATAAGAAATGAAATATCAAGTCGTATCTGAAATTTTAATTGCGCAAAGCATTGATATATTATAAAATGTTTTTTAATTTTGATAAAATGTACCGTTTGTTAAAAAATCGCTGTAAGTTTTTCGTTTTTTTACACGGAAGTATAAACGAGAAAAAGTTAGAAGAGTTTAAATATAGCATGTTACACTGTACCGGAAGAATCATGCGTATAAAAAATACCTTTCATTAATATTAATTCTCGAATTCATCTTCTAATTAAAAAATTACAGAAATGCCATTGACTGAATCATTTCTGTTTTCAATGATCAGAAATATAAAATTTTGTTTTTCATTTTTTCCTCTCTCTCGCTCTCTCTCTTTCTCTGAAAATCCTAAATAAAAAATTTTGAATATTTGATTAATTTTTAGATGAAGAAAAAAATGAGCAATTATTTTAGAAAAATTTATTTGAATAATTCTCGAGAAAATATATGTATACGCGAGTATAAACATAAAAAGTAAAACTTATCGTACAAGCGATTTGTAATTTTCATAACACAACAAAAAAAAAAAAAGAAGTTGAATTTATAAAATTAAAAACCAACAGATATGATTCGTTAGTTTTTTTGTGAGATAAAGTAAAATTCTGAAAGGCAAAAAAAAAGGACAGAAAAAAAAAATTTTTGGTTGGCAATTATAAACAGTACAGCACTACTCGATTTGCAAGAAAAAAGTGATAAATAAATAAAATGAAAAATCTTTTTTCTTTAAAATAACCCTAAGATGATTAACAACCAGTGGAAAACTATATATATAGTTTTTTTAGAAAAAAATCCATCATATGTAACAGATAGCATTCATAAATAAAGTAAACAAATATTGTTGCATCCTTATTTTCATCAAATTATAATCAATTTTACATTACTATTATTATCATTGTTATCATTGCTATTATCACTCATTACTATTAGTATTATACCATTATTATTATTATCACATTGTTATTATCAATATAATAATATAGGCAGGAGAAATGAAATTATTTTAATTGGAGTAAATTCTAAGTTTGTGGATGAAAATATTATTATTTTTCCGTTCCTTTTACTTTTCCTAACTAATTAATGAGTTTAATTATTGTTTTAACACATTTATCAAAAATAAAAACAGTTATCTTATCAGATATAACGTAAAAATTCATCTTACAAATATTATTTCCGTTTAAAATAAGTTCTGATCATAACTTAATCATAAGCTTAACTTAATTTATTCATGCATATACTGCTGTTATACGTTTCTTTGCTAATAGTATCATTTAGTTTGAACGTTTGCAAAAATTTTAAACAATTTAGTAGAGTTTGTCTATTCTATCTTTTCTCTCAAAAATTAGAAGACACTATTTCATAAATACTTAATAATAATAAAGATTATAATCTTGATATCTATAATAATAATGATAACAATAATTTCAATGTTCAATAGCAATAGTAATGATAATAACAATGATAAAATGAAAACACTATCATTGATGTATTATTGAAATGACTAGAAAAATAATATCATTGGAATCTACCACATAAACAATTCTTGATATAATTTATGATAATCAAAACATGTTTGATTGAGAGAGGAATAGGAAAGGTGTGAAATGGGGGAGAGTTTGAATAAATTTCTACCAGGTAGGATTTGTTGAAGCTAAAATTGAATTAAGTCATTTTGAAATTATGATTGTTTCATGCTTTCTCTTCATTTTTGCAAAATAATTTTCATCAAATTTTCTTGAAAATATTATAAATTATAGTTTGGCGAAGAAAAAAGAATAAGAATGTTTAAATTCTATTAATTTTATTACATTCACTTTCCCTTCGGAAAATACTTTACATCAATTTTCAGTATCAATTTTACCATTTTCATTGTTTTAATTTCATGTAATGAAAAAAGAGAGGAAAACAAATAGATGGATAGATAGATGAATGGATGCATAAATAGAAAGAGATATAAAAAATGAGAAAAGATGAGCGTTCTCTATTATATCATTGAATTAGTGCAAAAAATCAAGATTTGAAAAAATTTATCAAACAGAATGGCGACTCGTTATCAGAGAACAAGCTTAATCAACAACATATATAAGATATTAATTTCAATTCAATTTAATCAAATATCAAATTTCAACTCAATGATTTATTTATTTCTCGCAATCATAATTACATGATAAAATGAACTTGTAAGAAACGTCAATCAATTCACTGGCTCTGTCAAATTGAAATAAATTCTGTACAAAATATTTGATCGAGAATTAAGCTGAAATTCACGAAAATAATATACAAAAAGAAAAAGACCCATTTTTCTTTCTATCTCTATGCAGAAAAGAAAATACATGGTCGTCCACGTAACACGAAGTATGATGAAGTACCGGTTTCCAGGGAAATTTCATTTAACAATTATATTGAATGACTGATTGATTGGTTGATTGATTTATCAATTGATTTGAACTGATCGTCTGATACTAAATCATTATTTCAAATAGATTCAATCGATGAAATATTTATGAAAGAGAAGATAGAGAGAAAGAAAGGAAATTTAAAAAAAAAGAACAAATAATGGCTATTTTTCTTTTTCTTCATTAACTATTACTTAAAAAAAAAAACATTTTCATTCTAACTTTTTTCGCTTTCTTTTTTTCTCTCGTTAAAATTACTCGCTAAAAGTCAGCAAATTCTTTTGCACATTTCTCGGTACTTGAAATCCGTAACGGTTCTTCTTCATAATCATCGAAATTTGACGCATCACCAGCACCACGACATTTCGGTAAAAATGGAGCATCTATCTAAAAAAAAGAAAAACTCAAACTTTTATCAGATATGAATAATATCAGATTGCGAACAGAGCTGACTAAAAAATATGACAATTTAAAATATCTAACCTTTCTTTGATAAACAGCAATCCAATCTGTTGAACTAAACCATTTGTGATTTTTGATATCAGCTACACCATTTTTTAAATTACCGTATCTTTTCGTTAAGTCAACTTGTAATAAATTCTTTAATAAATCTTTCAGTTCATTCGAAAAATACGATGGAAATTTCACCTGAAGAATTAGAAAACTTTTTTTATTTCTTTTTATTTATTATTTTTATTATAAATTTCATTGTTAATTTATATATCAAAATATTCGATCAATAAATAATCAATTATATTATGCTTTTAATTAACACGGAAGTGTTCAAGAAATACATACAAATATGTTCGCCTTAATAGCTTATTCATTTCAGAAAACTCGATAGTACTATCTATTTAAGGATACACAAAAACTAAATAGATTAGAAATGAGTATGTTTTTTTTTTTAAAACTTGAGAGGAAGATGTTAAGTGGATCGATAATGCTAAGATTAAAGTAATTCAAATTTTAAAGATGGATGATCAAGTGGATATCCTCATTTTCATTTTCACTTTCACTAAATCTTTCTCTATCAATAGAAGTTTTTAACGAAGATTTAATGGTAAATTTACTTTTCCCGAAACAATTTTCTCATAAATTTGTATCGGTTGGTCGGCAAAAAATGGTGGATAACCAGCAGCCATTTCATATATAAGCACACCTAACGCCCACCAATCCACTGCTTTATTGTAACCCTGAAATTTATTCAATTACCTTCCGGAAAAATCACATATATATGAATTCCTCTATTTATTATTTATTTATAATATATTCAAATTACCTTTAAAATTAGATGTCTCGAAAAACATTTCGATTAAAATCCTTAATTTAAATTTAAACTAATAAAATTTATAAAATATCGATATAATTTTTTTTGAGTTAGAAATTTGAAAAAACTTGAATGAAAATATCACTTTGCTCAATATGATTTCTGGTGCAAGATATTCTGGTGTACCGCATAGAGTCCACGTTCGTCCTTTTACACGTTTTGCGAAACCAAAATCAGTAATCTATAAAGAAAAATTAACACAAAAATTTGCATAATACCATAAATATTATTAAAAAACGAAAATTTCCATCTATTTCAATCAATGAATGTCTAGAAAATCAACTTTACAAATTACTATTTAAATTTTATTCTTCAAATAATTCGCCTTTTTGTTATTTTTTATAAATTACTAAAATATACATACGTGACAAAAACTTTTTTATACCGTTTCTTAACTTACCTTAATTATTTAACCTTAAATTATTTTGCAAAGTATTTTATTTGAAATAGTCGAGATATTTCACAGTACTTTCATTACCATGAATTGTTAATCACATAAAATACTGGTAAAATAAGATTGAAAAAATACTCAAGCCTTTTGAAATAATCATCAAACTAATACTTCATATTACTGAATGCAAACAACATTCTATTATTATAAGTTAAATTAAAGTATGAATTTCTTCAAATTTCACTATTTCCATTATATTAAAAAAGATTAAATAATTCTATTTGAATTCTACTTTTGTCAATAAATAAAAAATAAAATCAATTTTAAGGTGCGAAAAAAGAACAAATTAGCGCTGATTCTATTATTAGAATTTCACAATTTCGCCTTTTTTAAACTTCATGTAAATATTCATACTATTATTTTAAGTAATTAATATGAAACCTTGATATAGCCAGTGTTATCAATAAGGAGATTCTCAGGTTTGAGATCTCGATAAATGAGGTCGAGAGAATGAAGATACTCGAATGCAAGAACAATTTGCGCCGCATAAAAACGAGAATGTGGCTCACTGAAACGACCAATTCGTCGTAAGTGTGAAAACATTTCACCACCACCGATAAATTCCAGTACCATATACAAATTTGAATTATCCTAAAAACAGAAAATGACTTAAATTAAAAATGAAAACGAATTTAATGTTTAAATTATTTCCTTTATTTTCTTCCCTTTCCTTATCGTCTGTGCTTTTTATCAAAAATTTTTCTTTTTCACATTCCTCATTTTTCTCTCTTTTCTTTAAAAATTTTTGAATGTTAAAATAGCAGAATGCTAATTGTATATTAATAAAACTTAGAATTATCCTAAAATTAAAACTTCAAATTCGTAATTCGAAATTAAAGATATTTTTGCTATATTTAATGGAAAACTAAATGGGAAATTTTTGTTATCAGTAAGAAATGATATTTATAATATCACAATCAGATATGATTATATATTTAAATACTTTAATTATGCATATCTGATCAAAAATGCCAATATAAATATTGCAAAGAAAGATGCATCAATAAAAGTTTTCTTCTAATAAATTTTATAAATTAATAATACTAATGAAATTATCAGAATATAATAATCATTATTGATATTGCAATAATATAATCAGCGTTGAATATCTTTTACTTATAACATAATTATTAATCTTTTATTGATAATGTAATTATTTAGCACTTAAATGTACGGAAATATGAAAGTTTCCAAGAGATCATTTCAAAGGTAATTTTTATGATAAAATTTTTTATCACTATTTCTCTCTTCTCTTTTTCTTTTTGGTTTTTATTTTAAAATAAATTTTTTATTCGTTGAAAAAACGGAAGATATACTTTGAAAGAGTATTCCATATTGACTAGAAATGGGAAATCAACTGCTTGAAGTATACGCTTTTCATTAAGCGTGTGCTCAACCTGCTTCAATTTCACCACTTTTTGTTTATCCAAAATTTTCATCGCATAATACGACCCGTTCTGTTTATACTTTACCAACATTACACGTCCAAATGATCCGGTACCAAGCGTTTTAATTCGATCGAAATCGTTCAATTGCGCTGTGTTCTGGAAAATATACGTATAAATATAATTGAACTGTTCCAATTAATAATATAAAATGAATTTTAATTAAAGTTTTTTTCATGCAAAACTTTTTGACATTAAATATTAATGATAAAAGATATTAAAAAAGAAAAAAATGATAGCAATTTACCAAATGTGAAAGATAAGAATTGGCTGAATTTATAAGAGTTAAAAATTTTTCATGCTCCTAAAATTTATTTTATTATTTATCATAAATATACTTCTTTCAAATATGATACAAATTCAAAAAAAGAGAGAGAATATAAAATTAGATTAATTTATTTTTTAATAAAATAACTTTTAATCATTCAAAAAAAAATCGATAATTATCATCATTTGTATTAGCGTTATTTGATTATCATTATCTGCATAAAATATTCGAGATAGATTTACTAGAAATAGATTATTTTTTTTCTAGTTTCCATTAGTCTTTCTGTATTCTTGGCAATTTTTTTTTTCACTCAAAAAAACGATAAAACAATTTCAGAGGTCCCGAATTAACCATGGAAGAAACAATGTGAATTCAATTTTTTTTTCTGCTAAAGATAAAACAAAATTGATAAGAAAAAAGAAAATTGCGTAAATAGCATTACGGATTTAATGAAAATTTAAAATTTATATCAAGAAGAAAAAATAAAAGTGCAATCAGAGGCTTTATCGGAAACTAGCAAAATCCAATCAGTGAATGGGCACTTTCGGTGTTAAACGTTTGAAATTTTGAAATGAAAATATTTTCATGAAATTTTAGCCAAAAAAAAAATAAATTCATTTCTTCGTAGAAAGTAAACAGCTGAAAAATAAAGTGATATTATGTGATAAATTATCAAGAATTACATATTTCTGTATAATTTTATATTTAATTGTTTCTTTACGTAAAAGTTTAGTTAATTTAGTAAAATTTTCAAGTTTTTCATTTCATTTTTTCTTCGATAAAAAATAGCAAAAAGTAAAGTTAAGCAAATATTAGCATATATTAGCTAGCCAGTTCTTTTAATATAATTAAATGTTAGTATAACATTAAAATAATTATTTCAAGGTTTATTGCTTTGCTAAAGGCCTTTATGAAATACAAGTAACATATACTATATCAGCTATTAGCTAAGCTATTATATTGCAAATATTTTACATTAGCTAAAAAATTTATTTTTTTAGTAATTGAAAATTTTCACTTCGATATATAGCTAAGCAATATAAAAATGATACACACCTGTACAGGATTTTCCCATCGTTGTTTGAAATCCTCCCGAGCTCGTTCCAAAAATTCTTTAACTGAAATTTTACAAAAAAAAATTATGCTAAAATTAGTATATTATTACTATACTTTAGAAAAAAAAATTAATTTTTAAATCTGGATGAATTGTTGAATCTAACAAATAAAAAACTTTTTTCTGTTCTTTTTTTTTAAACAGTAAAGAATCAATGCAAGAAAATTTTTTGTAAATAAAATTATTTACGTTAGCAAAAAAGAATTAGAAAGCAGAATTTTAAGGAATCTTTAAAATAAATTTCCATATTTAATATTCAATAAATCATTAAGTAAGTAGTCAATTTATTTTCGTCTTGTGAAAAAAAATTAAAATTCATCAACTAAATAATGAAGTATTCTGAATATGAAAATTATTAATTATTTTTTAATTAGTTAAGTTAATTAAATATAAGTGCAAATAATAGGAAATTTTTAAATGAATTTAAATGGACATTTTTTCATTCATTTCATTTATTGTCGTTATTTGTATGCAAAATTGAAATATTGAACAATTCAATCGATCAATTTATTTACGATTGATAATGAAATAATGTAACATATTATTAAGCTATTTTTTTAAGACTTAAAATAAGCTTTGAAATATTTAATTACTTATAGTCACTTTAACGTCCTAAAAATATCGATCTAAAATGATAAAAAATGATTAAATGATGAAAAACTATGTATGTATTAGAAATAATGGAACTTATGCAATTTTGAATTTCAAATTTATTCATTTGATAAGTATAATTGAAGTTCACGAGATTAAATGAACATTTAATGAGATTACTTTTTCTCTTCAAAATTCTCATTAACTTAAATTTACTCAACTCACTAAATGATTCGTTTTTCGAGAACTAAGTGGTTAATTAATCAATAGTTCTGGAAAGGAATTATATAATTTGATAGACAAGCCATTTACTGTATTATTTACAGTAATAACATAAATTATTGAAATTTTGAAACAAAAGGCTATATTATCCGAGGCTAGGACTAGAATAATAAGGAAATTAATCGTAACTACAATTTCATTTTTAAAAAAAGCGTCTTTTTTTAAAAAATAATACTTGCGATAAGTTATTCTCAATTATGAATCTTGAAAGCATATTTAAGATAATATCTTGAAAATAGTATAATAATTAATGATAGTTATAATGTTATAGTCTGTGAAATTTCAATTAAAGTAAAAATTAAATGAAATACAAAATGATTACTTTATACGTGATTATAATTCGAGAATATCTATATTTGCCAATAATTATAAATTCATTATTAAGCAACTCTTAAGCTATTTCTGATTCATTTGTGAGAAATCTAATCAAAATTTCATTATCAAAATGCTTCATTTCCAGAAAATTTTTGATGAAGCAATTCCGTTTTCTCATTCGTTCTTTCCCTTAAACCAAATAAATCTATTTTAAACATAAATTAGTTTGACAGCTGATAACTTTTTTTTTTGTTTTGATATAATAAGCTAATATAATTGAAGTAATGTGAGAGAAAATAAACGACGAAAGAAGGTTGTCAACAGGTAACGTTTCGTTTCACTTCAGAAATTATGTCAATATTTTGAAAATCAATTAAAGTTTAAAATCGATCAATAGGAACGGTTAGAGGAGCATTATTACTTCACACTAAAAACAGTTATAATCCTTCATTCTTTTAAGTTAATGCAATTTTAATTTGATTTAAATAAATTCTGCTAATACCTATGAAATAAAATTTACAAATAAAATTCAGATTTGAGAAAATGCTAATGAAAATAGTCAATTATTTCGAAATTGATTAATGATTGTTTATGATTAACTTATGATTACTATGATAAAAATGAGGAGATAGAGAAAAATTACAATTAAAATTAATATAAAAATGAAGAAAATCAAGATTCATACCAAATTTACTGCGATACTTCGAAATGATAATATAATAATTGTATTTTAACAATGCAATTATCACATTACATATGTCCCATACATGATAGAATTAAAAGATTTTATTAAAATTTTTAAAAAATGCAGAAAAAAAATTGTGGTGAGAGAAATTGGAAATGACCTTTATCTTATACAAAGAATTAATTTCATATTGCATATAGTAATAGTAATCATTAAAGTTATAATTTATATCATTAATTGATTTTAAAGGGTCAATAAGGCTGAAAAATTTCCATTAAATATATATTAAATATTGACAGGAATATATTCCAATATCCTAAAATCATTTTATCATTTGTGAGTGACATGATGAAATTTTCGAGATGATAATCATTCATTGGCATACGTTTAATTGTAAATCATTTCAATTATTATCAATTAAAAATTCTTTTCAAATATAATAATTGTTTAACTAATATCGAAAATTAAAGAGGAAAAAAACTTACAATATTTTTGTCGTAATTTTTGATTGATTGACATTTCTGACGATTGTTTCAATGAAGAAGCAAAAATTTAATAGCAGAGAGAATGAATGTAGAGGAAGGGAGAGAGAGGGAGGATAAAATGGAAAGAAAGAGGGAAAAAATATAAATAAAAAAGGAATAGCAGGATAATTTAGATAATACGATTAAATTTTATGAAATTATATACCATCATAATCATCTCCTGTTCTGATATACTTTTTATAATCATCAATATTATAGCAAATTGATAAAATAATAGTAATCATCCTGGAAATCAGATATGATACTAATTGAAAATGATAATATGAAGTATTCATATTTCCTATTTTATCCTAGTATTTAATGCAAATAAAGTAATTAAAAGTGAAAATACTGAATAATTAGAGATATTCTATCACGCAAATCTTGTCATGGAAAATGAAAAATAAATTTCAGGTAAGCAAAAACATTCAATGAAATAAAAAATAAGGAATTTATTCTTCTTTTTTTCCCTAACTTTTTTCATGATTTTGGCATAGATAAATAAAAATGAACTACTACATTAAACAAATATTCTGATTAATGATAAATTAGTAAGACAATGTTAACATATATGTAAAGTACATACAGATTAAAATAGAAAAAAACTTCAAAATGTTCAAAAATGATGATTTTACCATCACTACCGAATATTAATGCTATTGCTCCTCAGCTTCACATGAATGAACAAAATCTCTCTTCTTTCTCCTCCCTCTCTCCCTCTCTCTCTCTCTCCCCCTTCCTCATCTTATGCTATCCAATTTCCAACTACTATATATGCTAGAATGGATTTAAAACTTACTTCAAAACTGAATTAAACAACTTATAAGCAAGCTTTTCTTTACGCTTTATAAAAAAAACTTCTATAGAAAAGAATGACTATTTTAGGGAAAAAATTTTTAAGAAAAAACTTTTAAAAGTAAAACAATTTTCCGTAAAAAACTATTTTATAAATTTATTGCTGAAAGTGAAACAAACGAAAGGGAGAGAGAAGAAGAGGGAGGGAAAGGGAGAGAAATCCTTCTATTTAAACATCTAATCCATAATTCGCTTTTTTTCCATTCTTCTCCTCCCTCTCTCTCTCTCTCTCTCTCTCTCTCTCTCTCTCTTCCTTACTTTGATATATGTCTATAGTTTGTTGAAAAATGAAATTAAACAGAGAAGAAAGTATTAGTTAAGTTTGAGAGAAAAAAAAACAAAAGAATAAAATGAAAACTATAATATTATAAGAGGGAAGGAGAGGAGAGGAGAAAAAGCAATAGCTATTTATAGCTATTAGACTTATAGACCAATGCTTTTGCCTATAAAAATAAAGTAAAAAAACGAACTTTAACATTCAAGCCTAATATAAGCCTTTTTTTCTTGTCCTACTCTTTTCTTCTCTGCTAAAATCATCAAATACTTCATATTTTCCCGTTTTTTTTTGATAGAAATTCAATAGTTCTTCTATAAACATCTAATAGCATGAATGCATGTAAGCTACTGCTTTTAGCTTTAAAGCTCTAAAAATCGATAGCATATCAGTATACGTAGAAATATGAAAGGTTTTTTTTTTCTTTCTTTCTCTCTCCCTCTCCCTCTCCCTCTCTCTCCTTATATTTTTCTCTTCAATATAAACTATAAAAAGAACTTTTGCTCTTCACTTTCTTTTTTGTCGTTTTCTCATTTATAAAAATGTGAAAAGCTTTTCCATTCATTTTTCTTTTCTTCTTTTCCCTCTTATTTTTTTTACTTTTTTAAAAAATTTTCTCTTCTTTGTTTCTCTGGACCTTTTTCCTACCTCCATTATCAATTTGTATTGGCAATAAAGCTATGATAAGAGGGATAAAAATGAGATTAAAAAAGAAATGTAATAATAATTATTAAATGACAAAACAATAAAAAGAATTAAATGGCAAATATTGATGGAGAAAATGAAAAAACAAGAAAAAAGAGGATCATTCACTGAAAAGTTTTTAATCGAAAATTTAATCAGCTTTAATACTTGAGCGATATTTCTGATAAATAAGATGATGTGGTAAGGGAATGCCATCCTTCAATTCTATCTTTCCTTTTTTCTTCCGTTTCCTCATAAACATCATTTGAAGTATATGAAAAATTATTTCAGCTATATGATCTGATTTAATCAATTCAGCAATTGATAAAATTAATTAATAATATCAGAAATGATATAATCAAACAAGAATGTTATTCGAGATATCTTATTATTGTCAGGAAACTTTTGTCTTTAGTTAGCAGATTTCATCACTAATCAAATGTAACTCCCTTAAAAGAAATAGATGATGATCAATCACAACTGATCCTATGCTTTCTTTTATATCAAATTATCATTATCACTTAGTTTCATTATTTCATCATTATCTTTAAGAGATTAAGAGATGACTAATTAATCATTGTCTTAACCACAACTACATATTAGTATAATTTTATCTATAACTCAAAAAATAAACGAATAAAAAGCAATGCTAAAACTAATCAAAATTAAAACCAAAACTAAAATTAATGCTAAAACAAATTAAAATCGATAAACATGAAATATAAAAAATAATTTTTCTCCTTCATTAAAAAGTTAAGTATTCCGATTATTCAATATGATTCTACTGCTTTTAATATGAAAAAGAATAAGGATATTAAAACAAATTAAAATTTATCATGAAAAAGTATAATAGAGAATTTTCAGTACTAAAAATTACTAAAAATAAAGTTCATTTATACATACCGAAATTTTCAATTCAATGCAAAATTTATCAAAATAATTCAAAAAAAAAAATCATCTTACCATTTTTTTCTCCATAATTCTTCATCTTATCCCTTATCAACCAGTAAATTCTTTAAATATCAATAAATGCTTAGCATTTGATCATTGAACAAGAATACTATTCGATGATGTAAATAAACAGAAATGTGATTAAAGAAAAAGTGTGACATCAGTTATCATATGTTGATTGCACAACCGCCTAACGCTGATATTACACTTCTCCTATCATTCGTCAACTATTATTATCATTTAAAAAAAAAAAAATTCGCTTAACCATTAATAATAAAATAAATAAACAAAATGTTTAGCAATCATTTGCGTACTCTATCAAAATTGATTGCTTATAAGAAAACTTTTTTTATAAGAAAAAAAAAGATAAAAGAAAATCATGAAATAACGAGAAATCTTTTTATATTTTACCTTTTGCTTTCTTTTTTAAACTTTCGTGCGGTAAACAACAACAGCTGTATAATGCAGTTATTACACAAAAAGGTTTTTTTTTTCTCTCTTTCTTTCACTCTTCGGGAAAATTTTCAACTTTTTATAAGAAATGATATGAATGATGATAACATGATAAAGAAAGGGAGAGAGAAGAGGAGAGGAGAGATTATTATGTTGAAACAGCTGTTGAAAAGAGAAAAATGATTTCTAAATTTAATAGAAAGAGAGAGAAAAAACAGAAAAGAAAAAAGACAAGTATGAACAAAAAGGTTTTTTTTCCATGTTGATGATGAAATAGACCGAAATGGATGGATTGAAATGCTATACGTTCGTTTCATTTAAAAGCAATTTCACTAAAGTAAAAGAGAGAGAAAAAAGGAAGAAAAAAAAATAATCAGTGATATGCTATCACTATATGATATCATTATCATTGTATCAAATGAAAAAAGAAGAAAAGGAGAGAAATTATAATATAAAATTCAATCTCAAAAAGTATCTATCATAAATCTGGAATATTGATTATCGTGATAATTTTAAAATACCTTAAAATAAAAACAAAAAAAAATCAATTTTTTTTGTTTAAATAATAAATATGATGAGAAAAAGAATAAACTCTTATTCATTAAAAAAAAAATATTCATTTATCATCGAATCGTATAAATAAATTTTGGCGATAAAATACAGTAAATGATCATGATTATTTACAGTAATTGATTATGATTATTTACACTGTTGCATAGTAATACTATCAAATTACTACAAATATTAATGCATCAGTGAATTTCTCTTCTCGACTGTATTCTTTACTTCGTTATTATCCGAATTTAAAATATATGAATAAAACGAAGTGAAATATCGTCTAAATTTATAAAAAATTGACTTCCTTTTTTTAAGAACTAAAAACTGATATTGCTGCAAAGATTACGCAACAATTTATAATTGATAGGTAATGTGAAATTGAAATTCAAACTCACTTTGTGCAAATTAAAAATCAATATCAATCAATTCAATTTCTTAAAAATTCTAAAATTCCCAAAATTAGTTCGAATTCATCATTTATCATTATAAATCGTATGAGTGAATAAAGTCCAAATGAACGAAAAATTAAATTAAATACGAAAACATTCAATATATCTAAGAAGTTAGGGTGAAAAAATTAAATTGCAAATTTCTCTTTTTACGATCATATTTTATAAATATAAACAAAATTTATGATTGCTATAGATCAATTGATAATTCACAAATATTTTATAATCAAAAAAACAAAAATGAAAAAGCAATATTTAAAAAATCAAAAGGAATAATAAAACAATCCAATATTAGAATATTTTGAAACTTGAAAAAAAGAATTTGAAAAACAAATTGATTTATATCTAAAATCGAAAAAGTAAACAGACAACCAGGTTTTTTTTTTTTGAAAAAAAGTAACTTACAATAGTTGGCTTGTGCGTGATCAGCGTCGGTTATTTTACTACTGGATATGCTACGTTTCTTGGACAATACAACAGATGCTGAAACGGTTGTATCGAAATTAACTTCATAGTTCTGATCATTACAGTTAATCGATGATGATTTTATTGCTATTGATGTTGATGTTGATGATGATGATGCTGATTTCTCATCTTTATTATCAATAACATTAGTGGTATTTTTATTAATATTAATACTATCTGGTGATTTATGCCCAATAACAACAGTTGTTGTATTATCATCTGTATTTGATAATGTTTCTTTTATTGGAATATTAGTACCATATAATCGAAATGTT
Source organism: Cruorifilaria tuberocauda (assembly GCA_013365365.1). NCBI lineage: Eukaryota > Metazoa > Nematoda > Chromadorea > Rhabditida > Onchocercidae > Cruorifilaria > Cruorifilaria tuberocauda. The sequence continues at coordinate 85,062 of JABVXU010000072.1, forward strand.
ACATTATTATCATCTTCTTCATCTCGTACTATACTCTCCAATTTATATAACATTGACATTTTTACTATTTGATAATGATAATGATGAATTTAATCGTTTATTGGATAATGCTTGTATAGATTTATTACTAATTACAGTGATTGTTGTAGTAGATATAACTGGAGTAACTACAGTAATATTAGCAGTGCCACTTGTATTATTAGTATTGTATTAGTAATAGCAGTAGCAGTAACGGTAGTGATAGTAGGAGTGATAGCAGTAGTAGCAGTAGCAGTAGTAGTTGTATCAATAGTAGTAGTAGCAGTAGTAGTAACAAGAACTGCTACGATATTTGCATTGAAAGTTTTGATAGGATAAGGAATTTGATAGGAAGTTTGAGAAGTTTGAGAGAAGAAAGATGCTGAATGATAGCGTTTCAAAAATGATTGTGCAATGGGAAGGAACAGACAATAAGCATTTCGATGTTTATTACGTAAAATATGATCAATTCCAATAATACATAGCGATAATATATGTGAAAATTTGCTGACAAGCTGTAAATCAACAATTAATAATTGACAATAATTTTTCAATAATATACGAGAATTTGAATAAAATTCAATTAAACAACGAGAATTGATAATATCATTCCTATGATTATAATATAATATTGATCAATTGATTGGAAGAAATTCCAGTTGTTTATCAAATCAATAAATGATTTAAATAATATTGATTTAAATTAATAAAATATTGCAATATTACTGAAATAATTTATACTAAAGTAGCATTTTTTAAAATGTGAACTTTGATTAAAAAAAATGAAATGGTCAAAATTGTTGGAATTGGATCGAGAAGAAAGACAGCTGTTTAGTTCGAGAAAAAAGCGTGTAATGATTTCTGTTTGTTAAGATCGGAGTTATCATCCCCATCCTTATCATGATAATTATTCTTGTTAATGTTAATGTTATTGTTAATGGAGGATGATAGTACCGCTTCTAATTAACTAATCATTATAATGATGATACTGACATAATGCTAGCATATCAGTTAATTGATTAAGCAATACTAATCTTGATATTGTGCATGCATTTATATCGATTCTTTTATTTCGTTATTTCTGCTAACGTTGTTTTTATTGGTACTGATAACTGTTGTTGCTATTATCGTCGTTGCTATTGCTTATTATCGTTGCTGCAGACAAAAATGAATCGGATTAAATCAGTGATGAATGATGAGATGATAACAATAATAACACTGTGTAATAACGGAAATAATGATTGATGACGATGATGACAACAATTTATTAAATAGGTTTTATTAAAATTTTCCGCCTTCCTTGATCATTGATGATTGATTAATTAATTAACATTTGGTCAAAAATCAACCTCTCTCATTTCTCTCTTCAATCGCTTCTTCCTTTCTCTCTCTCTCTCTCTCTTTCTCTTTTACTTACTTCCTATTCTTTTCCTTTATTTATCTATCTATCTCGATTATGAGATTGAATCTTTTATTTTAGCATTTTTCTCTTTATCTCCATTCTTCTTTTGCTTCTCCCATCTTTTTCTTTCTTTAATCTTCTTCTGTAGAATTATGAACGTGTTGCTCTTCAATCTCTATCTTTTCTCCAGCTCACTGCTTGGAAGAAATCTCTCGATTGATTCACTGATACGCGGAAGAGCGGGATATATCAGCCAAAGAAAGAGAAAGACGGGATACATCAGATAAGGGAAGAGAGATTTTTCAAAATTTTATCAAATACATCAAACAGTATGATGAGCGATAATAATAGTGATAATTTTAATATCAATCAATACTCCTCGATCAGTTAGCATACACTTCTTGTCAGCAATAAAAGCACAGATAAATACGATCGGTTGATCAATAAATACAGATATATCACTCCTTTGATCGATATCAATAGAGGTATATAAATATATAATTCTTTGATCAAATAATATGAATTAATTTAGCATAAATATGCAGATCACTTAGATCGTTTAGCAAAAATGTGATTCCTGATCAATAAATCAATCAATACGAGTAATGGCGATATAATCAATGAGATGAACAATATACAAATATATCCATTATAAAATGCATGCATGCAATTATGTGCTGTTTGCAAAACAATTGCAATTTACAGTTTCATGCTAAATGATAATATTCATGCTTGTGATAAGAATATCTATGCAAGCTAATATATAATAACGTATAAAGCATTTTTTGTTTGTTTCATATTTTCTTTCTTTTTTTCAAACCTTAAATTGTCAAATTAGCAAGGAAAAAGAATAATTTGTTGTATAAGAAATGTCATTTTAAATTATAAAATTAGTCAATAAAAATTAGGCCAAAATATAACATTTCAGTATTTAATATTATTCATGAAGTTAGTTAATTTATTAATTAATTTCATCATCTCTTTCATTCTCCCATTCACAACACTTACGTACGTTACGTAACAAAATTAGCATAGAATATCTAATGCTAGTAATGTCATGTTCTCTTCTATTCAATTTTTACGTATTGTCTGTGTGTTATTTACGTGAGATGAAATGGGATTGAATAAGAGGATTATGAAAAGAGGAAAATAATAAAACAATAGAGAAGTAATGAGTGAATAATATCACAGTGTTCCTTTCACTTCCATTAATCAGGAATAGACTCTATGAAGGATCTTACATCTAATGCATAATGAATAAATCTAAGTCCTAATTGATATTGATAAAATTCAGAATTTGAAAGACAATGATTACAAAGTGATAAGATAACATCGTTATGAGCACATACTAACCACGTTCACCTATCATAAGTATCATCAACCTTTTGAATTAAATCAAATCAATCAATAAACCATTCTAACATTTATAACAAATATTGGTTATGGAACAAATAGCTAAAAATTTCAAAATCAAAGAAGAAATTATCGAATTATTGTGGAAAGAAAATTGAATATCGATCAACTAATTCTGAGTAAGACTAGGACAGATGAAGAGACCTGTTTATTCTGAGGTAAAAGGTCACTTGACTATTCCATAATCTATCCGACACCGAGTGATAACAGAACATTGGAGATAAACATTACTGCTAATCACGGCAGCACAGGAAAAGCAGCCAAATCAGAAACAAATGCCCTCTGACCTTGCCCTGTGATCGGGATAAATTTGAAAATTGCTAGATTGGATTGAATGGACATATAAATAAATGAGATAGAAAAATTATACTTTTCTTCACCAACAAGAAAAAAATTAAAATGAAATGAGTGATAAGGAAAGTTACAAAATAATTTATCATAGAAAAAACAATGCAAAGATTCAATTTAATTTAATCATTAATTTTATTTAATTAATGATGATTAAAAATGAAAACTATGAAATAAACAAATGAATTGCTAGCTCGTAAATTTGGCAAAAAATAAAATTTATGTTTTTTGAATTGATAAATTAAGTATTAAATTAATGGAAAAGAAGTGAATTACAGGGTGAAAGGTTAATCGAATAAATTAATTTTCCTCTAAATTGTTTGCTTACTTCATCGATTTTGATAGCATTAATTTTTTTTTGGCTTTTAAATTCTAAAAATCAATGAAATCGAAGTGATTATATTAATCTAAGCATTTATTATTAACAAATGAGTGCAGCATAGTAATATAAATTATTTAATTATTTTTATTTCCGAAAATTATGATAATTTAAGAATTAAAAAAATGAAAGGATAAAGTGGAAAAATTATAATTTATATTAAAATTAATGCACCATTTCCAACTAGCAACTCATGTTACTTTTCAATAAATCATAAAATTTCTCAAGACTTTTTTATTATGCAAATGAACTTATCATCTCGAGATAAATAATTGAAACTTGTGTTTGATTTAAAGAAAATGGAAAGAAATGAATGAGAAAGGATTCGAGAATCGGAATTGGAATTGGAATTCAAGAATTGAAATTGCTGTCGGACAAAAAAACAGAATGATTCTTCCATTTGATGCAATTTAATTTAATAAAAACAAAAAAGAAATTTAGAAAAAAAAGTACAAAATAAAAAAGTAAAAAGAATAATGACATGATGAAACAAAAAAACAAAAAAACCTTAGCGATAGCGATAATTCCATTTAAGAATATTGAAATTCAAATTGATTTTAAAATATTAACTTTGCAATTGTTCAAATGTGAAAATATATCATAATTATAATAATTCTCATTTCTTTTTTTATCAATTTTATCAATGAATCAAAAACGAATTGCATTGATCACGATTATTTAGAACATAAGAATTAAACCAAATTACTTTAACTAAATAGCAAAGTAATCTCTAAAATTTTATATTAACTTATCAAATATCAGTATTTCAGTTCAGTCCACTAAGTTTTCTAGAAATAAGAAAATAAATAAATTGCTTACTTTCGATAGCTTATCTATATTTATATGTGTTAATTTAATACTGTCAATAAGCGTTTAAGCAATAAAAATAAAAAAAAATATTAATGAGTAATTCCAATGATTTGATGCGATTAGAAATTATTCTTAAATAAAGCAATTTTTGTGCTTTAATATAATTAAAGCTTTTGTTAGGAAATTGAATCAATCATAAAAATTGCTTGATTGTCAATCAAAAAGTCATTTGCATGAGAAAAAGAAAAGCTGAATTATTATACGTGAATTAATTAATGAGCTAAATTATCACCAAATAATTATATAATGATTTTCAATGATTTATTACATATTTGAAAGCTACGATCAAGAAGATTTAATTCGAATAAAATCTAAAAACTTTGAAAAAAAAATGCCAATTAACATTTCTATTAATAATAGCTTTACATTTATACAAACCATTTTTATAAGAATAAAGTTATGGAATGAAATTTTTCTTTTAAATTTCAAAAGTTAAACTTACAAGTGCCTGACTTATCCTTACTGCTCGACTGATCTTCTGTACTTTTCTTTAAAAACTTCAGCATTTAGAGAATTTCTTCAGATTAGCGGAAAAATTCTCCCAATCACAAAAAATTTTCAAATTTCTCGTCTTTTCCAAATTATCTAATAGTGACAGGAAATTTGAAATTGTCGTTTTATTAGTCGCAGAAATAATAATATATAGGTAAGAGAGTGGAACAGAATTGGAATTAAATTGCAAAAGTTTCAACGAATAGGAATAGAAATAAATTAAGTGAAAAAAAAGTATGAAATGAGAAGAAAGCTACTAGCCGAATAGTAAATCAGAAATTGTAAAATATGAGAGAGCAAATTTCGTCGTAGTTTTTTTTTTTCTTCACCTGAGATCGTCGTCCAGTTGCCGTAACTTCGATTGGAAGTTGTTTCAAGTAATATATAATATATGTATAGATATGTACAGATCACGTATTAATAGTTATCCGACCTCTGATTGATTGTTTACTTAATTATAACGAAATTTTATCACGTGAATTAAAAAGAAAGAATGGAACAAAAATTATCGACATAAGAACGACGTATGTTAATTACACGGAACGTACTTAATTAATTAATTATTTCCTTTTTTTAATTAAAATAGAAAAAATTCTTATTATCATTGTATTACTGTATACAACATATAAGATGATCAGGTTAAAGCTGTTAAAAATGTTTTTATCAAAGTTAATGTAATAATATAATGTCTCAAATATATCAATTTAATAGATTTGAAATTTAAAATTGGAATTAATGTAATGACCAGGTGATTTATAAGATTAAACAAAATTTATAAAATATTTGATTGTCATGTTCCACTTAGTTTTACGTATCATTGCATGTTTACTTGTAGTATAAAAGAATAGATAATCAAGTGAGATATTTCGGTTAAAAATAAATTTAATTCAGATCTAATTTTTCACAGATAATTTAAGGAAGAGTGAAAAAAAAAGAGACAAATAAAAATGTTTTAAGAAAATTTAATAATTCCGTTCAAGGAAGGTTATGAAATTCTAAGCTTATTGAAATAGTTGAGTATTATTTAATTTAAAAAGATGAAAAGGAAAATATCGCAAAGATATCAATTTACAAAGGTTTATGTTTGTGAAAGTTTAAAATTGAAACAAATTACTCGCCACCACAAATTACAACTGATCAATTCAATCAATCAATATTCTTATCGCTAAAATTTTAACAAATTTTAAAGTTTAGTTTCTGCTATTTGAGAAAAGCTAACTATGCAATTAATTTTTTTTTGAATGAGTAGAAAATGAGTGAGCAATATGATAGCAGGTAAAATAATCTGGTAATTAGTCAGTTGTGCAGAGAGGTAAAAAGGTAATATAAAAATGTAGTCTATCGTATAAAGTGAATAAAAGAATACGAAATAAAATGAATCCATTATGCTGACGTATGACGTATAATGTAACTTAGAATAATGAATTACAGATTCATTGAATACTTAAATGATATCACTTGCTAGCTTGATATTATAAATTTGAATAATGCTGCTGAAAGTAAAATAAAATAAAAGGCATTTGATGTTTTTCCTGAAAGTAACAGAATTGAATTTATCCGGATAGAATTATTCTTGCGGAAGTGTAATTATTCACAAATATCAAACATATTTAAATAAACAACCACTCATGCAGTCAATCTATAAGCAAACATACATTTTGCAAACAATCCGCCAATATTTGCAAGCATATTTTAATATGCTGATAGCTCATCCACGTCACAGGTATATCAATACACCTGGCGACGGAGAAACGTTGAAATAATTCGGATTGTTTTTAATTATCCAATATAAAAGGGTTCATATCAGTACGTTCTTTAATGTATATAAGCGCGCATCTATCTTATTACGTTCACGTCACGTACACTCGCCCATTCACGCATAAATACCAAATTAAATTCCAATATTCCATGCAGCAATTATGATATTGAAAGTAATTCTTTTAAAAAGAAAAGCTAAAATGCCTGTATTATGATGCTTATATTATTTTTAGAGTAATCTGTAAGTAATAATTCAAATAGTTACAGTAATAATATTTCACTGTATAGCATTTTAATTTTGAATATTTTGAAAAATATAAACTCCATTACAGGTGAAATATTTATGGGTACTATATAAACATTTTTTTGATTTTTATCTTATTTTTCCAAAATAGATTTTAGAAATTTGATTTTCCTCCGAGAACAATTCATTAAAATACTTAAAATTTAGATATTTATTATAACTTTGTTTATTCATTGATAATTTGTTGATTAGCATGACTTGTTGAGTTTTATAACTCTAATATTTTTAATTGGTCAATAAAATATAATTCACATAAGTTACTATTCATTAATCGATAACAATTATGATAGTAATGAAGCCAAACAGCCGATAAGTTATAATAAATAATATTTATTATAACTTTGCTCAAAGTTGCATTGACTTCCATCTGCGAGTTATTAAATACCTTTGTTGTATCAGTGATAACGATCAAACTTTACGATGGCAATTAACGTTTGTCGAGATTAAGTACTTTTTTATTCAAATTATAAAACTGAATTCCATAAACTATAGAATTTAATTTAAAAAAAAAGTTTATTTTAAGTAAAATGGAACAAAAATTATTTGTTTGTTAAATATTATCATTTTATCACTTAATGGATATTTATTTATCAAAAAAAGAATTTTTATTTTCTTTTAATGAAAAACTATCTGTCATTTATATTAGCTGCTAATTACAATTATTTTTTCCTTCATTACTTTATTTAGCAGTTAATTAATTTATTGCATATCTTAATAATGTACTTATCAATTGCACAATTCATTCTAAATCCTTATTTATATTATACTAAAATGATATAATTATGATAACTAATTATAATTATGATAAAATTTTTCCTTTATATAAGTAACTTTCGACATTCTTTAAATGTTTAAATTTATCATTTTATAATAAAATGCATTAATGCTTAGCTTTTTTCCTTTCTTTGCTAAAAATAAATCGAAATTTCCATCAAATTTTATATTAACAAATTGAATAATTTATAAAATTAATTTTATAAAGCTATCTCATCTTAATCAATAATATTTTCCAGCAGGAAATGAATATTAAAAAAAAGGAAACTAACTTTATGTAAAAATTTTTATAATTTGAAAATTCAAAATACGGGAAGAAGAAAAAGTTGAGAGAGAGGGAGGGACAGAGAGAAAGAGGGAGAATGGAATAGTGAAAACTCTCAAAGCCAACTTTTTTCATTTTTTTTTCTTCCGTTTTTTCTCGGGATAAAATCGAGATTAGAAATGGTATGTTGAGCCGAACTGAAAGCATTGAAGCGAGCTAATGGTGGATATAATTTTGCCATTATGCTTTTAATGATCAAATTATTTTGGTTTTTCTTTTTCCTGAAATTCTTTCTTTTCAAAGAGCAAAATAATCTATTCAAATTTGTTTTTTTTTTCAAATAATTTCATAAATTTTTTTCTTAATCGATTGTTTTCAATAATTTCTGTAATGAATTTAAAAAAAAAAGATTTTTCCATTAAATGAAATAGAATGCTTTATTCGATCGAAAAATCCACTGTTTTAATTTATAAAAATGTTAAATTACTAGCAAAATTTGTTTACCAATTTGAAATCATTTCTAAAAACTTATTATAAACAATTATGTAAGCATGAGTTGTATTCATTATCATTTAAGTTTTATAATATTTTTGAAGGAGAAAAGCTAATTTACATATTAATGTCAGGTTGAATAAGCTGTAAAATATGTGTGAAAAAGTATTTGCAAAAAATAATTTTGAAGCATACAAATTCTTTTTGTGTTAATTTTTAATTAAACTGACTTAATTAGTTAATGAATAAATTGCCATTTACCAATATATCTAATTTGTTTTATTTTGTTTCCGTAGCATTGAAGCCAACCATCGATAAAAATAAAGTAAAACAGACAGAAATGGAAATTGGAATTTGAATTGAAATAGGAATTAAATTGGATAAAAGGAAATGGCAATTGGAATATGAATGGGAAAAGGAAATGAAAAGGAAAATATAAAAATGTATTGTAGCGATTTCAGATTATAAAAATGAACCTCTATATGTTTTTAATTTTTTCATCATATTCTTTAATTAATTAATTAATTGCTTAAGTCAAATTTTTAGTAAAAAAATGGAAAAATTCTATTCTTTACAATCATATCATTTTTTCCTGCTCTTATTTGTCTTCTATTTGTATGTTTATTCAATTTTTCCATCATCATTTTAATTAATTAATTTATTATTTAATTAAACGCATTATTGCTTTTTATACCACTAAACTATTTTTAATCACTGTTAAATTCAGAGTTAAAATATATGTTTGTGTAAGCAAAGTGAATGCTTAATTAATTAAGATATAATTATTTTAGGTTTCTTAATCCTTTATTATAATCTTAACAAATTTTATGCTATTTCATTCCTGAAATCTCTGGATAGGACGATGGTTCTTAAAGAACTGTATTATTAAATCGAAATAAAATCAAGAAAATACAAAAATCACACTAAATTAATTTAATAAGATAATAAAAAATCAAAATAATAGTGTGTTAATTGATTAAAAATTTTTTTGAAAGTTCTTTTCTGATATGATATCACTGATTTTTAAAATTATTGATGAAAAAAAAAATAATAAAATTATTCAGAACATATTTTTGCGTTTTACTTTCTATTTTAGAATATTTTTTTCACTGATATAAAATTATGTATAAATTATTAATGATAAGATATCATCTTTCTTCTTTTATTTTATAATCTTATCATTTTTCTTAACTTTTTGCACAAACAATAAATTTATTTCTAAATTCTTTTCAAAATTTAAGAAATGTTTATTTAAAAACAAATAAACAAAATCAGTGATAATAAAAGAAAAAAATGTTTGAAAAAATTTTTTTTCAGTTAAAAATTGGAAAAAAGTCATGAAATATTTTTCAAATTTTTGAAATTTTGCTACAATTGTGGTAATTTTAAATATTCATCCATTTATTGATTTTAATTAAATATTCATTTATTTATTGATTTTAAAGAAAATAATTTCATCTTTTGCTATTGTTCAGTTGGAAATATTATAAGTTGAATGTTTAATATTTTCAAAATTAAGCTAAGAATTTTCCTTCTATTAAACTCTGCAATAATTTTTCATTTCTTTAACATTTAATGTTTTTTTTTCAACTTCACCTTACTTAAGTTTATGAAATATAAGTAATAATACAATTTTAATAAACAATAATATTACTTTTTTTATTATTTTTGAAATAGTGTCTCTAACTGAAATAATTTCTCAAGTAACTAAGGCAATACATTAACGTAATAAAGAATTAACTTAAAGTATTAAAGTAATAAAATGCAATAAACACCGTGAATATATCGAAAATATTGTAAATGAATTATATATTACGAATTTACTCGAATCCATATAGCTTAGAAATTTAAAAAATTTGTTATTTCATATCTAAATTAAGTCAAAGTATTACAAAATATTATCTAATATTTACGAATAAATAATTATAAAACTTTGCTTGATGAATTTGAAGTAAGAGAATACAAAAAAAAGAACGAAAAAGCTTTTCAGCTAACAAAAATATAACATTTGATGACATTAAACTTTCTGAGAGTAAAAATTTAAGCTGGTAAAATTCCATGAAATAAGAAAAATTAAAGCAAAAAAATTTTTCATGATTGAATTCTTTTCAAATGGAGCAAATTGATTAGACGGAAATTGAATGAAATGAATGAATTTTTGCATTTCATATACTTCCTAAATTTATTTCCGATTAATCTGAAATGGATTAAAATTAAAAAAATTTTTCGTTTATCAACAAAATAAAATAAAATTTCGATAATTAAATAAGCATAACTTTGGCAAAAAGCTGAAATTTTTTACCGTTCACAGCAATGAATTTAGAATTTATAAGTGAAGTTTAATTGTTGCAGAAGTAACTTAGGTTAATTCTGATTTTTTTGTTTACAATTCAAAATTTAATGAATTAATGATGCTAAGATGCTATGAGAAGGAAAGCATTAAATTTCTGGAAGTTGACAAAGTGCCAAAGAAATTTTAAAAGTAAAAAAGAGAAAAGCAGCAAGCGGATAACTGCCAAGCCTAGCATCCTGGGAATGGAGCAACATAGTTTTATCTCTATGTCCATAAATAATAAATAGCCGAGGCAGCCTATAAGCAAATAAGCCTAGTTGACTAACAAATCAATCAATAATTACGCAAACTCTTGGGAATTTATTATTTACGTTAAAAGTTTTAAAACAAACATAAAATTGTTCGAATGATTATATTTAAATTGTGTAAGAAAACATCTAAGCATTTTTTTTAAATGAAAATTTTAAATTGTAATTACAGACTTTCTCCTTTCTTTTCTGTCTTTTATTTTGAAGAAGAAAAAAACTTATCATTGAGAATTTATCATTTATCAATTTACAACTGAGAATTTATCATTGAGAAGATAAGCAAAAAGAACGGAAAGCTTTTTTTCCTGCCTTAAATCTAAAGACATTAATAATGAAAATAGCAAAAGGAAAAAAAAAGATAGCAATAAAAGTTAAAAATAAATCAGACATAAGCAATTATTGCAGTACAAAATAATTGTATTAAGGGAAATGATTAATTATTAATTTTTATTTCTTTGAAAAAATTTACTTAAATTAAAATAATAATGAAATTATCAATGAAAAACATTATTCTTTACTTCTCTCCATTGTTTCTTCCATCTTTTCTTTTGTTTTTTAATTAAAATTTTGAAAAGTATCAGTGTTAATTTAAACAAAATGCCTTTAGTTATGTTATTAAAGGACAAGGATATTTTTTTTTCCTTTTATTTTAAATTAAATTTGTGAAATTATTTCTTCTTTGTTCAATCATTCAATCATGCAATGGTCAACAGATTAAAGGGATTTTATATATTACTTCAATTCCTTGCGATAAATTATGAAGTAGAATTTGAATTAAGAATAAAAATTTTCATCTAGTGAAAAAAAATCAGTTGATTGAATAAATTAATAATGATAATTAATAATAACGATAGTTATTACAACCGGTAAAAATAGCAGTAATTGCAGGATTTATAAACATATAAATAATTAAGTAATGTAACTATTGAAGAGGAAATAAATGATTAGCATGTAAAATGTAGCTAGTAAACAATGCTATTAGCTAAAATGTTTAAGCAAAAGTAAATGGAAAATCTTCAAGTATAATTTTCCGCAATTATTCTAGTGAAAAATAAATTAATGATATTATTAGGATATAGAATGAATTGTTCATAAGATTGAAAAAAACTAACTTAAACAAAAATATTTGCGGTAATTTCTAAAATGTTAAAAGCAAGTATAGAAAATATTAAAAGTAAATGTAAGTAAAAGTAAAGTATGTTTGCTGATTTTTTGCTGAAAAAAAACAAAAAATAGCAAATAAGAATCAACAAGAATATATAATTTTTTTCCTTTTTCCTCTTTAAAAGGAAAGCAATTGCTTTTTTAATTAAATAAATTTTAGTGAAAAGAAAGAAAATTTAAACAGAAAACGCTGATCGTAAATGGAAATGAAAAAAAAGGGTAAAGGTCATTTCAACTTCATTTCATTGGAATAAAATGGAAAAAAAAGGAAAGAAGAAAAATGAAAAATTAAATATTTTTACTGAAAAAGAAAACGTTGCATGCATACATTGGAAGGAAAAGAGAGGAAACAATAAAATATAAATATATTTCAGTTCTTTTTTTCTTTTCATTTTTTCTTGCTTTTCCATCAATTTAGCATTTTTCACATTTTCTCTCTCTTTTTGAGCTCTTGAAAATTATTAATTTTACTTTTCGTGTCCTTTTCTTCTTTATTATCAACTCGTATTTTCGCTATTTTCAAATGAATAAATGAAAGAACGGAGAAAGGATGAAATTTAAAAATTTGAAATGAATTTTTATTGAAAATAGAAGATAGAATGAAGAAAGAATAAGATAATTCGATAGGAAAAATTAGTATTAAAGTAATGAATTAATTCATTGAAATAATGTAAGTTGAAATATGGCTGTGAGTAAACAGACGTTGTGCCAAGTTTTTTTGCGTCGAAAAAAGTTATAGTTAAACTAAGTTGAATTATGCTTTTAAGCAATGTATACAAATAGATGTTAGAGTTGTTTAATTATATTAAAAGGTGAATTCAAAAAAATAAAAATTATGAAATAATTAGTTTAACTCTAAGAGAAATATTAAAAGTAAATGTAATTGAAAGGTAGAATAATTCAAAAGCAAAATAAATTGTTTTCAAAGTAAAGTGGAAGAAATGCTTAAAAAAGTGAAAAATGAGAGTTTGTAAGTTTATTTTTTGCAACCAATCCATCTTCCACTTTTACTTGTCCACTTTGCCCTTTCTCTTTTTTACATATTAATTAATGAATAAGTCTTTAAAATCAAGATAACTGATTGATGAATGAAGAAGAAGAAGACAAAATGCAGAGATTGTAAAATTAAAAAAAAATGATATCAGGGAATATTTATCAAACTATTTATTGTTAAATCGGAAATACTTGAAATTATCATTATTATCACTATCAACTATTATTATTATTATTGTTATTTTTCAGTTCAATCTAAGGAAAGCTAATATAATCCAAATTTTACAGGAATACTTCTTATACTACTGATATTCTACTATACGGCGAGAAGAATGATATCCGAAATGAAAGTAATTGATAATTAAATTTTATGTATAATTAAATCTTCATTAATGTAATATAAAATTTGCTACTTTTTTGTTTGGCCAACTTTTGAACTCATACAGAAATAACCATTTTAACATAATTCAGAAATGATATAAACCTAATATATACAATTTAACAATCAAATTATTAATAATACAATCTTTAAATTTACTATTGCTATTTATATCGTTTCAAATTTTCACTGAAAAATAATCGAATTTTATAAATTTCATATAATTAGAGAGATATAAAGGATCGGTAAATTGTCCATTTCTTCTCATTTTAATTAAAAATACTAGTATTGACATATTTTAAGTCATTAAGTTATATAATAAATATTCAAATTACAATTTGATTACTGCTTACAAGTATGGAATAAAGTTTATTTTATGCATATTATTGAACTGAAATAATATTGATTTTTCTTTTTTAGATTTATATTTTCTAAAATTTTTTGGATTAAATTCTTTTTTTTTTTTTTGGAAAAGAGATTCCGTCTGAAGTTTCGGATAGCTTTTTCCGATTTTCCCAACGAATATATTAATATCACTCCCACATACAAATCATTCATTGCATTAATTTCAATTTTGTTTACTATTTCCGACAACTAATAAATAGATATTTGCCTACTTTGTAGTCTAGTAATCTTAGGTACTTATTATTTCAATTTATCTTAACAATCAAACGGATATTTCTTAATGATTGGAAAAATTTTAATAATTAAAAAAAATTATTCTATAAATAATATGAATAATCAACGAAATAATCATAATATCGAAAGAAAGAAATGTAGTAGCTTAATTTGAATGATAAAAATTATCAATTCATTACGGTAATCAAGCATTATTCAAATTTTTCATATTAAAATTTTTTTACATTTTATTAATTAAATTAGATATTTTTTTGATGTGTCAAGATAAATATAAGAAAAAGTTTTAAAAAATGAAAAGCAAAAATGACGAATGTAATGGAAATGATATCTGATGAACGATGAAATAATCAATTTACCAATGAATATAAATTAAATTTTAATTAAAATTAATAATAAAATCGCATTGCTTTAGGCATTCAAAGGATCAGTTCTATCGGTGAAGTGAATGGAAAAGAAATAGAAAAGGAAATGATTAATTGGATTCGAATAATTTTAGTTCAATTTTAAATGAAAGCATTTAAATGATGAAAATCATTTCTATTTTATGCATAAGTAATGGATAATCAATCCTTTTTTAAGAAAATTTAAGTAATATTTAAGTAATAATAATAATTCATTTCAAGTATAATAAAATAACAATTCATTTTTTCCTAAATATACATTTTCCCGTTGTGCTTTCTCTTCGTTTTCCTGATGATTAACATTTTTTATTCAGAAATTAAAATTGATTATAGAATTATTTCGCGTTCTCATACAAAATATCAGAATGCCTCAAATCACAAATTCCTTTTTTTCTTTTTAAATGGTAAAATAGAGATGGAAAGAAATGTGTGAGTGGAAATTCATTTTAATCAATCTTTCAATTTATTTGTTTTATATTCATTAAAATGAAATTGAAGAGAAATTGCTGATTTATTACCAATGCATTTCAATGAATCTTTCTATTTTCATCTTCTCTACGAAAAAAATAATTTATTTAAATTTAGCAAAAAATGAAAAAAAAAACTGAAACCGCTAGAAAATGAAAAATTTTATAAAGATACTATTAAATTTAAATTTAAATGAGTAAAGTTAATCAGAGAATTATAAAATTGAAAATATTTTATGTCTAGTTCAATTAACCTATTCCGTTTAATTTTTCTTTTCTTTATTTATTTTTAGTGTAATTAGTAATAGAACAAAAGGAAACTTTACCTTATACGAATTATATTTGTAATAATGAAAGGCTAAAATGTAAAAGCTTAAATAGTAAAATAGTTTTTGCTAACGATGTGGTGAAAGTGTTATATGCATGATTTGATATTAGCTAGCATTGAATTATTATCACTTCCTCTGATAGCTTAATTAACAATTTTAATAGATAGTAATATTAAGGTTAGATTAATTAATTATGCATTTATCGTATCTTTTGAAATTTTAATTGAATATTATGCCTGCTACTTTCAAATAAAATTTCACACTCATTCATGCAAAATTTTTAAGCAATAATTTAAAATTTGTTTTTGAAACTATTTACTGAGAAAATCGAATTTTTAAAGTATTTAAATTTATATTACTCTGCTTTCATCCTATTGTAACATATTGTAATTTTCTTTCTATACAATTTTTGTTTCATTTAGAGAAAATCATTTCAAAAATATAATCATACATTCGTCAAATTCAATTTCTCAATAAATGGATCAATTTTTAAAAACTTAAAATAATACTTAAAAATTAATTTTCCAAGAATGAATATGAAACTTTGTTTGAAAAAATGGTAATTAACCAAAGGAGAAACGTCAAATATCATTGTTACTATTATTATTTTTATTATTATTATTATGATAATCATCATTACTATTACGATTATTATGATTATTATTATTGTTTCGAACTTAAATGATATTATGAAATTTTATTTCATATGTCCTCAATTTCATATTATATATTCTATTTTCAATAAATTAATGAATCATTTTGTATCTTATAAAAGAGTGAAGAAAAATAAGCACACATAAGCAGATAAAGAAAAAAAGAGAGATAAATTGATAAATTAATAAATTATCACGAAATCAACGAATGAAATAAATAAATAAATAAATCGACCAAAAACTAAAAAAGGAAAAACAACAAGTTTTTAGCAAAAACTAATCAATTGAGTGGAAAAAGTTGGAATTGTTGTTAACGCAAAGGTAACGCATAAACGTCAATTGCTCAATTTTCATTTCCCATCTGTTGTTTATCCGTACTTTTTTACTTTTTTTTTCTCCTTCTTTCAAAGTATAACTTTTCGGATAATATTCTCTCTTAAACTTTTTGAAAATGATAATTAGATGATAAATAGTCTTGAATGAGAGGGAGAGGGAAAGAGAGAGAGAGAAAAAAGAAAGAAAGAAAAGGGAAGAAATATTTTTTCTAAGAAATAAAAAAAGACAAAAATATTTTTATCAGTTTTTTTCTTCTTACAACTTGAAAATATTATATCTTTTTTCGATGAAAATAAAAATAAAAATAAAAAATTTTAGACGATACTATTTTTGCATTTTCCTTTGCTTATTTGCTTCTTTTTCTCTTTTTCAATTAGCTTACTCATTTCCCCAATTAATTAATTAATTTGCTATATGTCAGCAATGACATGAAGTGTTTCCCTTCAAATTTTGTAGTTATGATAGCTTTGTTTGAATTATTAAAATAAAAATAATAATTTGAAATCCTGAATTTACCAATCAATTTTATCAATTATAATTAATACCTCAAATGCTTTCGTTATTTGTTTTGGTGTGATTTAAATCAAACTTAAATTTAGTGATGAAGAAAATAAATAATAGAAATTTTCAAAATATCATTCTTCGATCATTTGATATACGTACACGTACGTAAGGATGGGAAGAGAAAATGAAAATAGAATAGGCGGGAGGAGAGAGAGGTTGCGAAAGCGTGGGTAAATTGGAAGTAAAAGTGAGGGTGGAGCAAGTAGGGGAGCGACTGAGTGCGGGGATTGAGCGAGCGGGGGAGTAAGGCGAGAATAAATCGGCGGAATTGAAGAGGAATGGGATTATTAGGCGTGATATCAGGTGGCAGTAGTATAATTCTGACATGACACAATGCAAAAGCTTTCATTTATCAACAATCAAACACTATCATTTATCAGAATTAATAACCAAACTACCGGATCTACCGAGATATGTCAGTATATTCAAGAAATATCCAAAAAAAAATAGTTCATCAATAAGACTAAGTAATTATGTCAATAATAATTTAAAAATTGAAATTGATTAATAGTTTTTTTCTCATTGATAGGAAATAATCATGCAATTCATCAGTAATTCCCAGCACACTTACTATTATCGGTTCATCAGAATGCTACCATTTCTTTTATCAATTGATAACTAAAATTTTTTAAAAGTATTCTTGAATTTTAAACAAATTTAATTATTATTGAGCATTTTAATTCAATAAATAACACTTTAATATGAAGAAAAAATTTCACAATTTATTTGTTACTGTAATCATATTACCGTATTCCATTCCTTTTAATTTGCTTAAGTAAAAAATTTCTTTTTTTTTAAAGTAAAACTTATAAAACTACAAAAACGTATTTATAAAATTATGATTTGAGGTAGAAAACGATGGAAATTGATGGAAGAAAAAAAGGAATTGAATTGTTTTATAATAAACGATATTTATCAATGATATTCGTATATTTTTAACTCAAGAACTTGAGATTTTTTTCTCTCATTATCCTCCATTTCCGCAATCTTTCTTTTTTCTCTTTCCTCTCTCACCCTTTTTCTCTCTTTCTCTCTCTCTCTCTTTAGAAATGAATTATTCATATTCTCGGGTATAAAAAAACAAAAAGAAAATAAAAACAAGAAAAATTAAATGTATATTTGAAAGACTGTTGATGAGTCTAGCAGAGAAAAAGTTAAAAGTAAAAAAAGACAAAAAAGTTTAAATGAAAACTTCAATAACAAATAAATGAAACTGTTTACTGTTTGCACCTTTTTTTTTCGTGTACTTTAAATTGTTTACTTTTTTCCTCCATTTAAAAAAAAACAAAAAGAAGAAAATACAATCTAATAGTTGTTGTTTTTTCTCTCATTTTAGTTTCTTTCCTTTTATTATTTTGTTTGTTTGTTAATTGATCTCTAATCTTTCACTTTTTGTTTTTGAGAGAAGAAGCTAATATCATAATCCGATAAACAAAAAACTGTAATTAGAAAAGGAAAATAAAAAAATAATCATTATTATAAAAAGAATAGGCTCTGATATACTACAAAAACAGGTAAACACAGAAAAATTACCTTCTAAAAAACCTAAACAATAGAATAAGAATACTAAACGTAAACTTAATTGCTCAATTAATGATAATTGAATTTAGTGATAATTATTGATTGAATTATAAAATATTTTATTAAAGTAAAAAAAAGAGTAATTATTAAGGATATGTTAATATTACTGAAAATAAGGTAAAAATTGGTGAAAAGAAAAAGGAAAAATAGTTAAATTAAAGATGAAATGCATATCAGAAATCCTTGAAAAATCAATAGTAATGACTTTTATTAATCAGTCAATAATTGCGTCGATTTTAATTTTTTAATTTTTATGTAGAAGCAAATATTATTGAATTAAATGGTAATAATAAACTGAAATATAATTTGCATATGTAAATTCAAATGGAAACACTCAATTTTCATTCGAGCATTTGAAAATAGCCACTAAATCAAAACAAAAAAAAGTGATGAATTTGTTTTCACATGGAGAAATTTGCTATAAAAGTTATTTTAGTTGCTTCTTCAACTATCACTAAATTATCAAATAATCATGAAGAAGTCAATATTCATAAGATGGAAATAAATAACGTCACTTATAGTCTATGCTAATCTTTTTTTCTTTCGAAAACTCATTGAATATTCATTTTATAGAAATAAATTAGAGTAAATAGTACTAAATTTATTTTCGATCAATGCTACATTAATTATTTAGAAAATGACAAGATAGAATGATAAGTAATAAGAAGTTAAGTAACTATCAATACAAATGAATGAATATTTTCTACATTCTTGTTATGATATATTTAACAATTTCAATCTTACAAAGAACTGAGAGAGAAAAAAATTACTGATGCATTAAATTTGAATGGAATGGATGAATAATTCAAATGATAACTTTACTGTGAAAAATTAAGAAAATACTATCGGTAATTATTATTACATTGATTAACTTTTATCCTATCCACTATGAGTAACTTTTATTCTGCTTGCTATGATTAAGTTTTATCACAATAATTCTGATTAGCTGTTATCATATCTATTATCCAAACTGCTATCATATCAGAAAAATAGTCGAGAGAAGATAGTAGAAGCAGAAAATTAGTAAATTCGTTTGATGCGATGAAATGTATTGAACAATTCTTTCCACCATCACATCAAATAGATTGAAGAAAAGTGCACTGAGCAATTTTTTTTCTGCTATTATTACAACCAAATAAAATGAACATTACTTTCATATCGCTTGAAGAAAGTAATGAACAAAATGAAGTTGTCTACTTTCAAGTTCATAGAAGAAAGATTAAGTAAGACGAGATTACTTTTTAGGTCATTTGAAAAATAATGACTTCTTTTTGAAATTTCGGAAACAGAAAGTTACTTTTAAGTCTTAAAGCTATATTTCTAATTTTTCTTTTTTTAAAAAAAGATAGATATTATCATTTTACAATTTTATAGCATATAATCATAATTGATGTTTGATTAACTTTTCCTATAAATCTCTAATAAAATTAATTATAAGCGATAATATTAAAATAAGATTTCAGGAAATAAATTAACGCAACTAACTTTGTTAAGTATTAATTAATAATTTTTCTTGAAAGAAGCACAAGAAATGATATTAGTTTGAATATCAAAACAGGTAAAACATATGACAAATGACTAATTTATAGAAATTTCGTAACAATTACGCGATAAAATTTAAAGTTCTTTTTTGACTTTTTACGAAATTGTGAAATTAGAGTCCAATACGTGTAATCAGAATGAGAAAAATGATGATATAGAAATTACGATGAAAATGGAATGATATAAAATTGAAATAAAGAAGGAAAGAGTTGAAGGAATTTCAAGTAAAATGTACTTAATCATCCAATCACTTCGTTTAATTCCATCTTTTTTCTCTCTCCCTCTCTCTCTTCTCTCTACCTTTCCCTCCCTCTATTTCTTATCTTTTCCATTTTAACTTTTATTTTTTCAAAATTGAAATGTCTCCTCTTTCGTCCTTTTTTCCCCGATTCCCGATCTCTTTCGTCCTTTTTCCCCCGATTCCCGAGCTAGAATAGCATTTGTTCTCCTCTCTTCATGTACAATCTATTTATCACTGCTCTTATTATTACTGTTGATATGATTAAGACTGCAATGTTTATTGAATTAATATCAAAATTAAAAAAAAAAATTAAGGAAAAAATACCAATAATAGAAAAGTACGATGATTAAAAGAAGAAAGAATGGAAAAGATTCGAAAAAAGCAACTGTCTTTTACTATTATAAGTATTTTCATGTATGTATTATTATACTTTATTTCTAATCTCTCTCTCTCTCCCTTCCTCTCTCTCTCTCTCTCTCTGTCTCTCTCTCTCTTAAGTATTTCACTACTAATAATATCAAAATGACTTTTTTTTGATTAAAAAATTTCAAAAAATTGAGGAGAAAAAAATATTTCAAATGATTATAAACAAATTATGATCGTAACCGTATATTCATGCATAGGCGTGCGTGTGTGCGCGCGTGCGTGTGCATGTGCGCGTGCGTTTGTGTATGTATGACGAAGGAAGTGATACGCTTATTTCCAAATTCATTGGTAAATATCCGGTATCTATTCTATCTTCGATCATTCATTCATTTGAGAGAATTTATTGATCACTTCGTTGGAGCAGTTGACGAATTAAAATCGATAATTCAGTGATAATCAATATATCCATTATATTTTCTATTCAAATTTAAATTGTGGCGTAAAATTACGCTGTAACTATTTCCAATATGTTCCATTTTACACTTCATCCTCTGTGAATAACTTGTAATTTTTGACCGATTTTGTAATTCTCTTAGTTTTGTAATTTTTGTAATTGATTTTGCTATTTTGTAATTTGTAAATTTTGTAATTCTCGTCAAAATATAGCGATAATATAGTAATAATTTGATACTTCATAAAAATACGAAAATAAACGGAAAAAGGAAAGGAATTAAGTTATAAATTGTATCTCGATTAAAGTAATAATTGAAATTTAGATTGAAAGTTACTCCATGAAATTCTATTCAATTAAAATTGGATGAAATGAAATTTACATTTCGAAATAATTACCAAATTTCCATTACAATTCCATACAAATTACTATTCCATAATCATTTCAAGAAAAGAAAAATTTACAATCTCTTCGACTGCTTACAATAAAAAGTGTAAAACAGTCTTCTCATTATAAAGATATTATCAGTAATTTGTAAATGTTCACTTGTAGTTGATAAATGATAAAAAGATTTGAATAATATTCGATTGGAAGAATCTGAATGATATTACTGAGATAGAGCCTGAATAATATTAATGGAATAAGAATATGGAATCTTGATAATGAGAAATAATATGGATTGGAAAGAAATCATGATAGAATTATTGTAAACTATTCTTATCAATAATTATACTATAATAAGAGTTTATTATCATTTGTTAATGTCTTCTTCAGTCAAAAAAAATTGATAAATAATGGGAAAATTGTGTTAGATGTGTAATTATAGTGAATATATTGAATTCAATTCCAATTAATAATTTCAAATTAAAAAAAAAAAAGAAAAAAGGTAAGATAATATATACAAACCTGGTGCTGTGCGAAATAAATCAATCAAAAATTCATATGACGAAGAGCAGAAATCTTTCAGTCGTCGCATTTAAATTAAAATTTGCAAAATTTCTAAAATTTCAGCAAAGAAAAGTATTTTGTTGTATTTTTAATTATACAACTAAGAATACAACAAAATAAAAGCAAATGAAAATCATAATATCACATTAAAGTGTTATTGCAGTAATAATAATTAGTTATAGTAATATAAATAATAATAATAATAATAATAGTAGTAGTAAAAGTAAATGTTGTTATTGTTATTCTTGTGGTTGTTGTTGTTGTTGTTGTTGTTGCTGCTGCTGTTGTTATTGGATTATTGTTATTGCAATTTTAGTTGACAGTAATACCAAATGATAGTTGTCAATAACAACGAAAATAATACTGATTATTCATTTTGTATGCATAAATTGCAAATTAATTCTTATCAACTGTAATGACCATAAATTTCAGGGGGAAAAGAAAGAGAAAAGAAGAATAGAAACAATATGTGACAAATATGTTTATAAGTGAAATGTTGCAATTGCTTGAATAATATTTTCATCAT
The DNA here is from genome assembly GCA_013365365.1 of Cruorifilaria tuberocauda. Taxonomy (NCBI): domain Eukaryota; kingdom Metazoa; phylum Nematoda; class Chromadorea; order Rhabditida; family Onchocercidae; genus Cruorifilaria; species Cruorifilaria tuberocauda. Next base: position 107,758 of record JABVXU010000072.1, read on the forward strand.
TTTTAACACTCCTCCAAATATCAGATTTACATCAAGTTGAATAAAATACAGTAATTAATTACTTTTGAGTAATATAACAAATTCTAATAATTCCCTTCCTTCTATAAGATAACTTAGCTTTAAACATTTCAATTTATTTATAAATAATATGGTTGCTATGATTATAAAATAAGCTTTTAAAAAAAAGCGCAAATGGTTCCTGTGGTATTTCATTGCGCTTGCGCTTTAATTCAACTCAAAGAAATACAATTGAAATTTGTTCGAATATCATGGCTATAATTCTTGTACAGGGTAGTTTATTTAAATGAAGAATTAACTTACTAATTAAGCTTATATTCGCATGCTTTTATCTTTTTACAATAGTAACTTCATTTTCTTACTGTAAAAATTTTTAAAAAAATAAAAAACAAAAGTAAAATTCAAAAGAAGTTATTGAAATTTATTCCACTTCAAAAGAATAAATCAAATTTTATAATTTATGAAAACAAAAAATTTGTGAACAGCAAAAAATGAAACAATTTTATTTTTTAAAAAATAAAAATGTGGAAGGAAAGTTTGGCACTCATTTCAATGAGTTTTAAAATAATAAGTAAAGATACAAAATGAAATTAGTGAAAAAAAGTAAAAGAAAGTGGGAGGAAAGAGGGTCTAAATTAATGACTCATCCAAAACCAAACATATTAATTAATTAGCTAATTGAAATTTATTGTTTTAATATTGCAATCGTAGTAATTTCAGTTTGATGCAGCAAATTTAAAACAATTCTAGAAATAGAAAAATGTTAAAATAAGAAAAGTAGAACATAAGAAGAATAAAGGAATATATTTCAAATGAAAATGCTATTTCTATTCGAAATTTAAAGATATTCTTGTTTAGAAAGGGTGAAAAATATCTCATTAAACCGTAGGAAGCTAACAAAAGTAGCTGTCCTAATTAACTAGTAATTCAGTTATGAATTACTAGTATCATTGACAGTTTAAGCAAAGAAAAATTAAAAAATATTCTATTCGATTCAATCATTAAATCATTAAACAGATCAACTAAGAGAAATAGTCTGAATTGAAATTCTAGTGCATGCTTTTTTTGTTTTGATACATTTCAATAATACAAAGAATCTTTTTCAATTTATTATGTTTGCTGCATCCAAAATACTATTCTAGTTTACACTTGTATTATAATACTAAAACTTGTGGAATCTGAATTTGTTTATGAACCGAAAAACTATATGAATGTGATAGATCGGTACTAGAAATCAAGAAGCTAAATGAATGTGATAAACCGGTACTAGGAGAAGTTTAAACGAAACACTACGTTCCTTTTTATCTTTTCATAAATACCTGCCAAGGTTTGATTATCAATGATAGAGGAGATGATATATACCTTATCATAGGATAGTTTCCATATTGCAAATGTGAATTTTTCCTACTTTCATCGATGATAGTAATATTAAATTCAACTAGAAATAAATATGAAATATTTTCATGAATCTAATAATGGACATATATTTGCATGCATCAATTCATTCATTTCAGAATTGAAAAAAAAAGAGCACAAAGGAAAAATTATTTCAATATTCATATTTGCATAAATCATTGTGATAAATATGATAGCAATATGATGGAATTAATAATTGAATTAAAAATCAAAAAATGGAGCAGTTTAGATTGAAATATTTTGCATGAAAGAGAGATGAAAAAAAGAAATCACCGATATTTCAGGACAAATCAGATCGATCAGTGAAACAAACAATAGGAAAAAAAAATGTGACAAACATCAATTAATAATGATTGTAAAAGAATCAATCAAAGATCAGTCAACGGGATATGCGAACAAATATCAATAGCTATGATGTAAAAATTATTATTATAAATTGTTGAAAGTATCGATTTAAAATGAAAATAATCCCAATCAATCAATCAATCAATTAATCGATAATAGTAATATCAATTAATAATCAATTAGAAAAAAAATTTCTCAGTCTATTCATAAAAAATTTTTTAAATGAAAAGAAGGCATGGGAATAAACAAAATTATCATATTTGTTATTGTATTTTGTTCCTTATCTTTCGTCTAATGATTGAAGAGAATTAGCTCAATCTTATCAATCATCCTATTGTTTTTCTTCCGGAACGGTTTCCGGAATGTGTAGTACAAAGATTTCTTTAATGAGAAAAAGGAAATCTATTAAAAAGCCATAGGAAATAATCTTGAAAGTTTTAAAAAAACACCTCAAACAGCTTAATCAGTTACATCAAAGCTTCGAAATTTAATAAATCTAAATAATTAAATATTCAGCTTGAAGCAATAATAAAATTAAATTTATGATTGAAATCAGCAAGGGTACCAGACAGACTTGAAATTTCCTCTATGATAAGTAATGCTAATAATATTCCGTCTATGATTAGAAGTGATAATAATCCATGATAAATGGTGAAAGTGATTTTAGCTAATCAATCATTAGATATTTCATGCATTCTTAATGGAAGGAATAGATATTTAAAGTGTAATTCTTACAAGTAAAAAATTTAGGTTGCAAATTCTAATGATGGAATATTAGTTTATTTAATGAAAATTTGTTATCCATCGAGTAACTTCAATGTGAAATTAACAATTTTGAAATTATTTTTCATAAAGTTTCATTGATTGGAGATCAATGAAGATACAAAAGAAATAAAAAAAGTTTTTATTTATCAAGGTTGCTAAGGTAGCAAAAGGTTGTCATGGATTTTTTGTAGTACTTAAATAAAGTCTCCTAATATATTTGTCATATAAATCAAATTTGCTCAAGTTTAATGAGCAATATTAAATTGTTTTTTTTTTAAATCAAATTTCAAGATTGAGAAAAACTTTTTTTGAATTGGAAATCTATCGTAGGATTATTATAAATCACAAAGAATTTAACTAAAAATCCGTATTGGTTGAAATTAAGATTTCTTAAACCGGTTATTTTTATTTCGATTTTTCCTTTTTTCGCTAATTATACCATCCTTATTTGAATTTCAAACGAAATAATTTTCATGTCTGCTTGCCTCTCTATCTCTCAGTTCTAAACATTTTCAGTGTTTCCGGTAATGCAATGAGTCATCAAATATACTGCGTTAATTTGTCATTTCATGTGCTCATCTTTACCGGATTCTTTACCGGATTCCACATAATTTTTCCGTCTCTTTCAACGGATTCGCATTTCATATATAAAACTCATTTTTGCCTGATATGATGTGATTAAAATAATTTCAATCAATTGAAAATCTCAGAAATAGATATAAGTACAAGTTTTATGATATCTGTGATTTAATTGATTTCAAATTTTCACACAATATCCCGAACTGTTTGATCAAGGTATAATTTTTGATTTGCTACCTTCACCAATTTGTTGAATAACCGCTTAACGCATCATTATTTTACTCGATCCGGTTGTATCATATAAATCATCGATAAATTATATCATTATTATTATTGATTGATGGATTTGTAATCTATTACAATGAATACTGATCATGATGATTCTACGATACTAAGATTACCACGATTAATCATTTCTTCTTCTATGATTAAAATAAGAGAAAATTTAGCTATAAGCATAGTTCAGTCTACATTATTAAAACTTAATTTAACTTTTCTTCGAAGCATTTTTAACAGTCTCAGTCGTTTTAATTTTAATTAAAATATGAGATAATGATCAAGTAAATACATATTACTTTACTTGTCTAGATTATTTTTCGGAATTACTAATCAATGAAAGGTCAAAGGCAGTAATGTATTATTTTAACTATGATGAATATTTCTAATATATAATGAAAATTCGAATTAATATTTCAATTATAATGAAATCGTTTGATCAAATTTGCACGAATTCCTACATCCTAATAGCAATAAATGATAATGCCAAACAGAATTGAAATATTACTTTGAGTATCGATGATTCAGAATTTTATTCAATGCTGAATTCTATTAAAATCTTGAGAAATGCTAACGATTGATAAGAGAAATTTGCGTAACTCAAAGATAATGCTTAAATACTTTGCCATTCCAATGAGAAACTTCGCCGAAATAAAATTTAAACTATAGAAATAGATAAGTAATAACAAGCAATTGTCAATTTTTCATGAAATGAAATATCAAAGCGATCAATCATTGACCTTTGTCCTTCCATTCACTCCTCATTACATTGAAAATGTAAAAAGTTCTTCTTTCCACTTTTCAAAAAAAAGAATCATTTTCATTAAATTAAATGATTAAATAAAGAGAAAAGTTTAACGAAAAAGTCGTCATTCTCTTTTTGAAAATGTTAATTGCGATGAGGAATTAAATTTCCTGATAAACAAAAAATCGATCATCAAAAATGTATTTGCATAATATCTAACAAATAATACTACGGTACAAAGAAGTAGAGAAGGAAAAAATATGAAATGAAAAAAAAATCGGAAATGGAAAGTAAAAGATAAGTGGAAAATTGATTTTTAATAAAATTAAATTAACCATTTGAGATTTATAAGAGAAAACACGACCGAAGAAATAGAAAAAAAAATAAGTTATTAAAGGATAGCAAATAATTTAGCAAATAATCCAAAATTTGAAATTAAATTAAAAAAAATAAGTTCGAATATAAGTTACTGATAAAAAAGAAAGGTATAGGAATCTGTCAATTAAAGTTAATTGCTAATCTATGAAATGATTTTTTTAATTTTCATCTTAGTTCTTCCTTCCATACTTTTATTTTTTCATTTCATAAATTTGAATATCTGACGATACTAAGTTTGTTTTATATTAATCACCTAAATTATTAATTTAATTGACTTCCGGTAATTTTTCACTTCTATCGTTTCACTTCATGAATTTCAATTTGCAAAATTTGAAACGATAGTATTATCATTTTGTTAACTTACTTGGATAATAACAGGCGATCGGTTGCAAAAATGATAAATTAAAATTGGACGGAAAAAAAGAAAAGAGAAAAAAGATGAAATTCCATGCTTAGAGCTGAAACGGAAGAAGTGCAAGAGAACATTTCTGAAATTTTAGTAGACGCTCAGTTCATTTATATTTTTTTTGAAAATATTTGAATTTGAAATTTGACAATTTGAAATTGAAAAACAGAAAATGAAGATAGGAAATTTTTGAAAATGGCAATTTGACAACAATAAAATTTACATATTTCCGATTATTTGCGAAAATAAAAATTTTGTTTTAACATTTTATCTTTTTTTTGCAAATCAAAAGTTATAGTCTTATAAATTTATTATTAAATTAGCTAATTATTAATGAAAAAATAAGAATATCTTGAAAATTAAATGATAATGAAATAATCTAATATTATCACTGTTGAAGTAATAATGCGTTTGAAATAGGAAAATTAACATTTTCTAAAATCGTTCATATTTATTTTCTATCGACAACCGATGAAGTTATTAATTATGATAATTTAATTGTTAATTCAATTTCAAAATAAATCAATTTCTAATATATCTCACACAATGATTGTGATTTTAGATATAACAATTATCACTATAACAGCATAATTACATACCAATCCAACCTATTATCAAATTAAGAAATCGATATTTTCATTAACACATATAACACTGCATATAAATTACTTTGTAATAAATTAATTAATTTCTCACATAATTGTTAAGCAAAACAAAAAGAGAAAGGAAAAGATTATTCAAATTTAAATAAACAAAAAAGAAAAGGGTCTATCCTTTCATTGATTCATGCTTTTCACAGAACATTAATAAGCATTTCTTCTAAAATACACTGATACTAGATCCTTTTTTTGCATAATCATGATTAATAAACTAGCTTATCATTTTAATTTCAACCTAATTTCTATTCGATATTCCATTTCAAATGAATTTACAATCAATACTGATAAGTTATTAGAAGTGAAATATAAAAGATAAAAGTTTCCATGTATTATAACTATTGCTACCATACAATAAAAACTGATATCTGCAATAAAATATTTTAATAAAATATTCTTTTCTTCTTTTTCTCTCTCTTTTCATTCTCTGCTATGTAAACATTTGCTTGAGATTGGTATTAAGTAAACAGTGCGAATCGATTTTTCCCTTTTTGTAAATTGAAAAATATTTAGTAAAGCCTTGTATTTTCAATTAATATCAAAAAAAAAAGATTACATTTTCTTTAATTTAATTGTTTACAAATTATATATTCCAGCAATTATTTACATATGTTATCGAAAATTTCAACTTTTATTAACTTATTTTTTAAAAATTTATATTACTGATAAAATCATTTTTGCATGATAACAGTTAGCAAATTTCAAATACCAAATTTTCTTCAATTAAATTTCATTATTTTCAAATATCTTTCATGAAAATAAATTAACTGCAAAAAATCGCAACGAATGAAGGATTTTTTGCTAATTTTTTACCTAAATTTTAGTCAAATATTGCTGATGTAAGGGAAGAATTTATAAAATTGAGAAGAAATTGTGAATGAGAAGCCTATCAGATATCAGAAGCTTGAATTGGAATAATTTCAAACTGAATTTAGCACAAAAAAAGTCTGAGTAACTTTTTCTTGTAATCGAAAAAAAAAGAATTTCTTTAGAATAGTAAAAGTAAAGAAATTCCTCAAAAGCAATTTGAGTAATTATAAAAAGTTTTTTTCAGTTCGTATCTTTAATCCAACATATTAAGTTATACTTTAACATTCCATTCTTTTCCAATTGAAACTTTATCAAATTTATCTTCACTTTATTACTTTATATTTATCCTCACTTTATTTTATTACTTTATATTTTTTAAAAATAGAAATGAAGTGATTGCTGATATGAATTGTAATTGCTTCTATCTAATTATTTTTCATTCATGAAAACAGCTCAAAGCTTTCATCAAAAACTGATAATTGATTTAAAAAACTGATAAAAACGAAAAAAAAACTTTTCTGATAAAATGTCAATGAATTAATTTGGGTACGAAGCCGGAAATTATGAAATATCACAGTGTTATCAATCATCATTATCATGTAAGTAAAATTGCGAAATAAAAGATTGATTGGATACACTAATCAATATAATTTATAACTACAGAGGCAAATTCCGGAAATTAGGAGAAAGTTAGATAAGTAATAAATGGTTAATGATAGAAAATAACCGGAAAAATGTAGGAGAGATGGAAAAAAAAGACAGTGATAAGGAGAAGAGAGAAAAAGAAAGACAGAAACGAATGGTGAATAAATAATGATAAATGTAAGAAAGAAAAAGAAAATATGAGAAGAGAAAGATAGGAACACTTATCAATAGATAAAATCCTTATCAATTATCAGTTGTTAAATTTTTATCGCTTCTCAATGGAATAGAAGAAAAAAGAAGGAATATTCGTAATTTGATATTATCTTGTAAGCAAAAAAGTTTCATATTTCTTTCCAAAAGTAATTTCATTAAATAACGAAATGAAGTTGAAAAAATTTTTAATTTCTAATTTCATTTCAATCAAATTTCAACCAAATTAAAATCGATCTCTCCAATCTCTTCTCTCTCTTTATTCTAAATTAATTATTTTAATATGCAAATTGAAAATGAAATAAATTTATCAAATGAGAAATGATAGAAACTTTGAGGGAAAATTAAATAATAAGATTTAGGAAAACAAGAGGGAAAGAGAGAGAGAGAGAGAGAAAGAGAGAAAAAGAAGAGAATAAGAGACAAAGAGATTAATCTTTTGTTTGTTTTGTTTATCTCTCATCTTTCATCATTATTAAAGTGTAACTTTTTCATAAATATAATTCTTTTTTTTTTCTTGAAAAATGTAATAAATCAAAATGAATGGATAATAATCAGTTGAATGTTTCATGTTTCGAAATATGAGAGTTATCATGTGATCAGTTTCACCTACGTATCATTTACTTCAATTTATTATCAAAAATGATATGAATGTTTGCTTAATTTACTAAGCATAATAATTTATGATCAATAATATGTTAAATTATTCTTTTCAAAAACGAAAAAGGACCATGCATAATAATAGAAATAAAATTTGATCAAAAAATTTTTCGTATTTATAATTAAAAAAATTATTATAATTCAATTTTTTTGTACGATCAAAATTTTTACACTTTCTTTAACTCTAAAAAAAAAAAATCTTTTTCCTTTTCCCCATATTTAAATTTTTTCTTTCTTTTTCTCCGCCTTCAATTACATATTATTTTTAAAATTTCTTCTTTCATCACAAAATGCTGCTTGAAAATGATAAATTATATGCTGCATTGTAACAAAGTTTATTTTAATAGGATAACTGCTAACAACAAACGTTCGAATTTTTCGAAAAACGCAAAGATTTTTACATTCCGGTTGGATGAATTCATAAACTAAAACTAAATGAAACGATAAGTGATAAGACGAGGAAAATGAAAGATAGAAAGAAAAAAAAAAGTTTAAATAGGAAGAAAAGATGTCAAGTACTGATGAAAAACTACTAAAAAGAATATTATGAACTTTTTTAAGAAAAGGTAAATTTAAATTAATCATGATATATGCATAATGATAATAGATGGTGATCATAATATAGATGGTTATTTATTTCGTCAGAAAATTTTCAGAAATTTTGGGAAAAACAAATTGAAGAAAAAAATTTTTGTATGAAATAAAATTCAATCAGCTGATAAAGCTTGATGATTTTAGTTACTTTAATGTTATAAGTATATTCAATAACTTAATAATTATCAATAAAATTTAGCCATTTAATAATTATTTAATTATGGCTAAAAATTGAATGATTATTATTCAACAATATTCATCTATCAATAAATGATAATGTTTTTGCGTAAAACGATATCGTTCGAAGATTAAAACTTAGCAACTTGTTATTTGTTATTTGAAATGATCTTCAATGAAGAAGTGATAAAGTGATGATTGTATAGGTGAAAAATTCTTGAGAGATTAACCATTCTAATTAAATTCAAATCCTTCGAATTCATTGCCAAATTCAATAATTCATTTCGGAAAATTCTTGCACATTTTCCTATTTTCTTTTTCTAAATTTCACAATTTGACGAATAATTTTATTGCATTAAGTAAATCAAGAATTTAAAAGTAAAAAAGTAATGTTTCAACAAAATAATTTAGCAAGCCGAAATTTTGAGGAATCTCAATTTGAATAGTAATATTTTTGGAAAAGTATAAAGAATGACGTAATGTAATATTTGATTAATTAAAAATTAAAATTTAATTGAAATATTTCATTTTTAATTTATCGCAATAAAATAAATATATAAAAGATTATTTTATTGTAATTCCTTATTTGAATGACTTTAATTAGCTTAACAGTAATTGTTGAAGAAAAATGAATGAGTGCTAATTATCATACTGAAGAATAATGATTTAATCAATGTAAACTTAAAATAGAAATGAAATAAAGTAAGTATAGCGAATAATTCTCGATTGTTTAATGAAATTCAAGAATGACCCAACGATGACCTAAAGAATTCAAGAATGACCCAATGATGATCTAAGATTTCGTTATTTAATGAATTTCAATCTTTCCTTTTTCCGTCTTTTAACATTTCTCAAATTTGGATTTACAAAGTTTAAAACATTCTTTTTTAAACTTTCTTTAAAGTTTAAACTTTCTTTCTCATTAAAATGCCATAATATTATTATTATTATTTGTTGACATCGCAACTGTTCTCATTTAATTTATTGCTTAATTACTTTTTCTTAGTTTTATTTTCAACTATTTTCACGTATATTTTCAACTAATCGTTAGCTTGAGTTAAAAAAAAGCAACAAACAACAATATTATTCATGCTTTACTGAGTAAATTCCTGACCTCGATGCAAAGTATAAGTAAATTCGAAAAGGATGGATGAGTAACTTTCATAATTTATTATGGAAATTAATTTCATTCTAAATTTTCACTTTTTCTTTTCGTCTTCATGTAAAAATATTATTGCATACTTTTTCGTAAACTATTTCTAATCAATCCAAAATATGCAAATTAAGAAAATGATCTGCAAAAAATGAAATAATTTTCATATTTTATTATGAAATGTGAAAAATTTCCTCGTCTTTCTTTCTTTAAAATCTTTTATTATTAAAAATTTTCTGATAACCTTTGCCCCGCCCTAATACAGGAAATGAAAAAATCTAATTAAAAAAGAGTTAGCAAGCAATAAACAAAACAACACATCACAACAAATCAAACACCTACCAATGAAACAACGCATAATGCATAATTTCACGAAAAATACGAATACTTATTGAGATAGCAATTCATTACTGATATTTATTTCATTTTTGAGTATTTGATTAATCAGTACTGATATTTATTTCATATTTAAGTATTTGCTTAAATGCTAGCCGTTGTCTAACGACGAAGCAAGCATCATCCTAGTTAAAAAGCAAATTGGAATTTACTGATAATGCGAAGCATAAATCACCAGATAGTTTGTTTAACATCAATACTTTTATTCGATGAATAATAAAGTAAATGATAATGAAATTTTTAGGATGCATTTTATATTAAATTAATTGTTAAGTTTAATTCGTCAAATGGAAAAAAGGAAAATTCCCGATAGAGGTGAGAAGCAAGCCTTTATGATAATTATGATGATGAGGACAAACCTTTATGATAATGATGATGATGATAATTACTATGTCCAGTACTGTTTTGTTGTTTCAATCGACGACATCCTGTTTTTGAACTGCCCGATTGAGTTGTTACTGAATTGCCCATTCGCACAAAAAGCAATAAATTCTCTTATCTTTCAACAATTATTCGAATTGAATTTCGTTAAATTGAAATGGCAAAGAATTAATTTCAAATTTGAAATGGAATAGAGAGAGAATATTGTATTCAAAGAATGAATGAATAAACCCGTTCAGAGCGATGAGAAGTTTCAGCAGAAAATTCGAATTCAATTAATTTGCACGTAAAATCAGTTTTTGTTTCCTCTCTTTCTTGTTCTCTCTTTTGCTTCCTTCAAACAAATGAACAGAAATTTCCAGGAATAATAAGATGAAATAAACAAATTGTATGCCACTGTTGTTATTACTGTTGTCGTTGTTGTTTTCCGTTTTTTCTTAAAGTTTTTTTTTCCAAGCAAAAAGATTCGAACGAAACCTAAACTGTAACATTCCTTTTGTTTCTTTGTTACTATTGTTTTGTTTTGTCGTTTACAGAAGATAAATAAATGAGTATCGATGGTAAAAATGAAGCTTAAAAAAAATTTTTTTTTTTAAAAATATAAGCAATAACGATGCGATGCTAAGGAGAAATTTGAAGGATTGTGGAAAGAAGCATCGGTTGAATGTGGTGAAGCTAAAAATGGGTAAATTTCGTTTTTATGATTTGAAAAAAATGAGCGCAATCGTTTCTTTTTGGCAAATTTTACTGCTTTCTTTGTTTAATAGCTAGATTATCTTAGTCAGTCAAAAATTTTTTTTCTTCATATCATAGCAAAATGTATGAGTGATAAAAAAAGATGAAAAGTGATAATTTCAGAGATTCTAAGTCGAATTTTCGACATTAAATTTGTAATAAAACAAATTTTCAGTAGCCTAATTGACATATCGATAAGTTTAAATTGCACAGATATCTTTTGCAATCGATCGAATTTTTAATTTCAAACTAATCATTTAATGTGTTATAGATATTTCACTTAAATACTTGAGTAAATACTTAAGTATCTCTACTCAGTTACAAAAAAAAAACGATAATGAAATATTTGAAATGAGAATTTGAAATTCGCTAAAAATTTATTAAAATTATCACTTAAATAAATTCCAGAAAAATCCTCAATAACTATAACCACTAATACAAATACAAATATACTTCATGATCATTTCAAATATAAGTTCTATTATGATAATACTACAGATTGCTTGATATGATAAGAAATAAAAAAAGGTATGAAGATAGGAGAAATGCTGCAACAATGCCGAAAAGCTTCGTGTTTTCATTCCTTTAACTTCTTAGATTTGATGATAACACAATCATCAATTAAACCACTCACTCTCATTCTCAGTTAGCTAGTTAGTTAGCTTCGTTTCAAATATTAGAAGGAATGGGAGGAAAAGCAGGAGGAAGAGGAGGATCCATTCATTTCGTCTTCCAGCTAATATCTCTCTACGCCTCTTCTTCATCCCTACTACATTACATATATTTAATATTAAATAAATTTAATATATAAAATATAATTACTTGTATATATAAAGTATAAAACATATACAGGTATACTGTATTTATATGCTAATTGATAGATAATTTTTATTTATCAATTTTTTAATTTTATTGATTTAAACTTTCTTGAATATTCGATAATGGCAAATGGCACAGAAAATTTCATATAAAAAAAATATATAAAGCATTAATTGTTTCCATTGTTATTGTTAATAAGAATAGTGATACTTGAGGAATAATATAAATGATAATGATAATAATAATGATAATGATGATTCCAATATCATTCTAATTATTATTATATTTAATCAATTATTATTGATGATCTGTATTTATTAATCAATCTTATTATTGTTTTTGTTACTATCATTATGCTTATCAGTTTTATACATATTATATGAAAGCTGTAATAATCATAGTTCTTATCATTATGCAAATGCTAAATTAGGATGGCATAAATTAAGGCATAGGATTAAATGGTTGTAATTTAATTTCAAATTATTTATTGACAAATAGAAGCATTTGTTTATAATAAAGGATTAAATATATGGAATAATTGCAAAATTTATGAATTAATAAGCATACTGAAAATGATTCTTGAAATCTCATGATATATCATTAATACGACTTTATTAATTAATTTGAAATTATAAATCAATGCATATTTAATAGTTTTTATAATAAAAAAAAATTTCGTTGCATGACTTACAAAGTTTGCTTCTTTAGTCTTTCCGTTTCCTATTTTTCATTTTTACTATTTTTTTCTGATTATGAAAATTTTGAAATGGCTAATTAATTAAACAACAATTTATTTATTTATAATAAACAATTTTTCAGGAAACACTTAAACTCAATTGCCAAGAACTAAAACACTACAAATTAAGTTAAAAGTAATTATAAGTTTATACTTTTTGGTAACTTTATGCTCTTCTCGCTGTTATTTACTGATTTGTTTACTTATTTACAGATCATCGTTCTTGCAAATGTTACAAAGATAATATTTTTAGTGTACAATTTAACAATAAGCAATTTTTGAGCGTAAATAACGCAAAGTAATTACCATTAATTCTTTTTAATAAAGTAAAAGTCTTTGTAAATACTTCCCTTTTCTTCTTAATATGAAAATTTCAAAATCATTTTAATGAAATTTGAACAAATTGAATAAATTCCATTATTACTTCGTTTTTTTTTCGCTAAAAAATATTTTTCCATTAGCATATATCGAATATCATTAATGCAATTGCTAATAATTAACAATACTTTAAGCATAATAATTACATTCGTTGTATGTCATGGAAAAATGTAAAATGTTAATGGATGAAAACGCGAAAATGGAAGGAAATGAAAGAATGCGAGAAAATGTAAGCTTACCAAGAAAGCGTTTTAAATTAGCTAACTTTTCACTCTTTTCTTTTCTTCAGCTTTCTCTCATTTAAAATCAATTCATAAATGACATCTGACTGGCTTCTTTCGATATTCGATAAGAAGAAATATGGCAAAATGGATGGATGAAGTAAAGTTAACAACATCAATAATATCAACAATGCGTTAAATTACCATTCACAAATAATCTTTCGATTTTTCATAGTTTCGAAAAAAAGAAAAAGAAAGAAAGAAAGAAAGAAAAAAGAAAATGAACAAATTGTAATTCTTTAAATTTATGACGTAAGAAATTGAAATTAAAATTGTCAGGATATTTTATGATGAAATCATCTGATTGATAAAGTTGAATACGACCAATCACTTAACCTATCATATGATATCTTACAAATCAATAATGACAAAATGTTTAATTGATCTGTATGTATATGATACAAATTTCTTCATTTAATATTAATAATGAAATTTCAATTTGAAGAAATTTAAAAAGAAATTATTTTGCTTGATATACAATATGATATTTATCAAAAAATTTTTAAACAAATTATCAATTATTCCACTAATTTTCATCATATATTTTACTTTATATTATCATTTAAAATGTTAAAAATTTTTCGAAAAAAGAAGGAAAGTTAAAATTTATCGAAAAAAGAAGAAAAGTTAAAATTTTTTTTTTGGATGACATTTTTAAGTGAAATCTAAAAATTTTTTAAAATAAAATTCCAACAAAAATTATAAAAAAAAACTAGAAAAAGAATAGGCTAAATTATTGAAAAGTACACTTTGAAATGTTTCACGTAAGAAAAGCATTTCAAATATATTGCTGAATTAAATCTGATATTATTCTCATGATAGCAAATTATTTTTACGTCAATTTTCGTAATTTCTCAAAAAATATTTATTATTTGAAACGTCCGCGTAATATATAATTAAATACTTAAATAACGCATGGTTCCATCGATTACGAATTATATTTTCCACGGAATAATAAATTACATTTTCAATAAGTTATAGCTATCTTCAGTATTATCGAATTTATATACATTTTATTTATGGCCTCCAAATTCTAAATTTATCGAACGATTCAAATTTTAGGTGAACATGATTATTTAACCAATCCAGTTTGAAAATAAATTTTTATTTGTCTTCAAAAATATGATTGAAGTATTTTACAGAAAAAAAAATAGGAAAAGAGAACGAAGAAAAATTATCACAAGAAAAATTCATTAGAAGCATGAAAAGTAATTACTTTATAACTAATATTCAAAAATTTTTTAAATATTACTTTAAAATAACTGAATACTTATCTTAATTGAACTTTTATTTTGAACTTTTTGAATAATTTGAATAATTGAACTTTCATTATCATTTTGAAGAACACTGATAAATAAATATAGTTAAGAGAAGAAACTTTATAATATAAGTAAAGGTTGGAAAAATTGATAAAGTCATAAGATGATAGGAGTTACTCATTAATTCAGAATTTCATTACTCATACACTTATATATTATTGATCAATAAATGTATATAATACATTTAAGGTAGGTATGCTATAAACATTCGATTAGAATATTTTCTAGTATGATAAATTTAGTGAATGTAATAAAACTTGTTTATTCCTTCTTATCGTTATCAAATTATATGCAAGAGTTAAAGTAGAAGAAATTACTGCTAATTACTGCTCGTTGAATGAATTAAACATAGCATATAGTTTAGTGGGAAAAGTTTTATGGATAAAAATGAAATGAAATTGTTAATTGATTTCCAGCGATTGCATAAAATTAAGAAATGCTATCGATTTCATGCTAATTTGTAAACGCACTAATAAAGGTAAAGGATAATTAAATTTATACAAATTTTAGATGACGACAGCAATGAGTATAATAAGAGTGGAAGGATTATGTACTGCCTTCGATAGCTCAATTTATCCATGGAGTTTAAGTGTCATCCTGCTTATTTTAAAAACTATCAAAAAAAAAAACGAAATTGAAATGTCACTTAGAGGAAAACAATTATCAGAACTCATAGTTATTTTTCAAAAAGTGAAATGGAAAAAAAAGTTATTCGTTAAGGAAAAAATGAAAGAATATATTTTGTTAATTTATCATTACAACAACAAAGACAGAGGGAGAGAAGGAGAAAAGTAGAGAGAGAAAAAGAAGAAAAAAAAAGGAAAGAATTGACGTGATATTGGAAATTTATAATTGAAATCCACAAAATCTTAACAAATTTTAGGTGAAAAGCTGTTAAAAACAATAACTTTCAAATTAAAAAAAAAACTCTTCAAAATGAGGAAATGATAATTTGGGAAGTGATAAGTGATAATCATTCCATGATAACCGTTTAAATACACAATCGTATTATAATCATTTATTTATCTTATAAATGAAATGTTACAATCATTTAATATTCATTATAAATTCAATTTCAAGCTCTTTGATATTGATTACAGGCTCTAATTCAAGTTCCTTAATGCTCTAATTATATGTTAAATTTTAAGTTTCTTCGTACTGATTATAGGCTTAATTTTAATATCCTTGATAGTGATTAGAGATTCAAATTCAAGTTCAAATGTATGCACTCTTTCTTTATTTCTTTTTCCGTTCCTTTGTAATTAAGTTTTACAACAAAAAATTCGATTATACTTTAAAATCATTTTATAATGGAAAAAGAAGCGGAATAGGGAAAAGGTTGGAAAGAAAGACATATCATTTATTACTAATAAGTACAGTGATCGTAAAAATATTCATGAAGGTATTTTTCAAAAGAATAACTAATTCCTGAGAGGTGGAAAAGAAAAACCTGTAATAGCAGAACGTAGTAAAGCACAAAAAAAAAAGAAAACATTTACAGATATAATAGTAAAATTTGCTTTCATACGTAATTTGAAAATTGTCAATGATAATGAAATTTTTTGTAAATCTAAAAAACAGTAATAATATAAAATAATTTCGATTAAAAAATCAAATTTAATTTCTAAATTTAATATTAATTTTGTTTTACGTTAATTTTCAACTTTCCTTTCTCTCTCGTAACAAAACAAAATTTAATATAAACTCTCTGAAAAATATTAAATGGAAAAAAGAAAATGAAGTAAATGAAAACAGAAAGTACATACCATAGAACTGTTGTTGAAAAAGCATCCAGTTAGTGTTAGATTGTAACGATGATAATAAATCAGGTGATGAGAAATTGGAAGTGATAGCAGTCGTTAAAAAGTTAACAATATGTTGGGGTAAACCAATGGTACCAAATAATGTCAAATAATTCATCCAATAAAATTGCCATTGTATTGGTGTTAATAATGTTGCTAACAGAGCAAGCCATTGATCCCAAGCTAATGAATTTAATAATTCCGGTACCAAATGATTAGCTATTGATAATGATTGTAATGGTAACGATGTGATTGTTGCTTCCGGATATTCCGAATTTGAAATTAATTGAGAATTATCAATTCCGGCTAATTGTAAAGTGAGATAATGAAGTGCTAGTTCAATTGTTGATTGCGGAATTTGTGATTGTTGCTGTTGCAAGAAGAAATCATTATGTCGACAGGAATTCAGGAATGAATTAGTTGGTATGGTGGAAAATGAAGTTGATGGTTGTGGATCAAATTCTTCTTCCGAACTCAGTAATTCGGCATCAACCGGATGCATAATTTGATCATCATTATCCATTTTTTTTCTTCCTTCGTTAAAACAACTAATTCGTGTAAGATTCTGAAATTCTCGATCGGAAAAAAACAATTATTTAATTGTCGGAAATGCAATTTTTTAATATTCGAATATTTTTAAAGTAAAAATTAAAAATTAAAAATTAAAATATTAGAAGCAAAGATAATGAAACACTCATTTTATATTATTAATCATAATTTTTCATGATTTTTTGATGCAAAGATCTAAATGAAACGAAATATAAGCATTGGTAAAAAGGAAAATTAGTTTTCACTCATTTCTCGTCGTTTTTCCTGAAATTCATTATCATTATCAGGCTCGAAATTCAAGTCCATTCATTCAATTTAAGCTTATTAGATACTATTTGCAAGTTAAGTTGACCAAACTAGTAAAAGTGTCCTGAAATTGCATTATTCATTTCATATCTTTCCTTTTTTCGTTCAATCCATTTGCTATTAATAAATGATTTAATTATTTATGAGAAACAAAGAAGTGAAAAAAGAACAATAAAGCTAAAAAGATTTCGTAAAAATAAGAATGAATGACAAAAAAAAATTTCAGATAAAGTAAGTGCCTAAATAACTTATCAAATATAATTTGCAATTCCAATTAATCCCAAAAATCGCATCAAATATTAAATCAATTCGCTCATTTGCGTGAACAGCACTAGATTTTGAAAAAAAACTAGGCTTACTTATATCATAAATAAATTATAAAAAAACTTTTACTATTCCAAATGGGAATTAAATTTCACTGTATTGTTCAATTGTTCACATTTAATTGATTTCAAATAATCAATTAATTGAAAATGCAAAATTTCAACTAATCACATCAATTGATCATTAATCATTCAAGTGATCAATTAATTGGAAAATTCAACTGATCAATCAATCAAAAGATTTTTCAACAAATAACTTATCAAATATAATTTCCAAATCCAATTAATCTTAAATTATCAAAAAATTTTCCCCATTAAATATACAACTATAAACAAAATTTGTAAAAAGACCATTTAAATACGAAATTATAAAAAAATTTCTTCCATTTTCAAATCAAAATCAATGCAAAATGATAAGAAAAAATTAGAAAAAGTAGAATATTTCAAATGATTTGCTTGCTAAATTAATTAAAATTTATTCGATTTTTTCATTTTTGCAAAATCGCTCTCTCTCTCTCTCTCTCTCTCCCTCTCTCTTCTCCTTCTTCTAATCAATGCTTGATAATTTCCTAGCGAATTACCGATGAGCCAAATGAATGAAAGGAAAAAAGATGGGATGAATTGAATGAATGAAATGTAGTCCTAGAAGAGGAAGAGGTTGAAAATGCGTGCTAGGCTGTGGCGGTCCTGTTAGTGCCAACCAATCTTATCATGTCCCTTTACTCTCTCTCTCTCTCTCTCTCTCTCTCTCTTTACTTACCTTCTACATTTCATTTTTTTCCCTTTTCTACTTTTTGAAATACGAGAATTTACAGGTTAGTAGTATTCATCAGTGATCAGTTTTTTAACTGATAGTTAAAAAAAAAAAAAACTTTTTTTTTCTTTTGCATTTAAATGAGATTATTTTCAATTAAAATATTTGTAAAAGTTAAAATAGAAGATTGCATTTATTCATAAGTTTCATTCCATTTCAATCAATTCAACAATATTTGTAAAATATCGTTAAACTACTGAAGATAATACCATTGCTATGATATCTGATTTAAGGAAATGTAATATTAAAATGTTTTCCAGAAACTTCCAGAAAATATCGTCCATCTTGTGGATAGTGAAATCAATTAAAATCCGGAACACAATGTAAAAATATCGGATTTAAAATTTCCTAAAATGTATAAGAATATAATATCTAATCAACGTCGTTGAAATGTTGGATTTGCTGGGATTAATAGTAAACTGAAATGTGAAAGGAATTTTCCGAATAATTAAAAAAATGGGAAATACTTTTTGTTCAATTTCACATTTTATTTCAATCTTTCCCAAATATCATTAATTATCAGTGATAAATGATATCAGAAATTATTAATTTTGTATGGAAAATAATTTTGTAAATATGAAATTTATTTATGCGAATTTTAAACTCACAAACTCTCTCATGCATGACAACTGAGAAGATTCCTGATCAAATAATTAATTAAATTGTTTTTTTTTTCCAATTTACATTCCAAATTTCTCTCAACTCAGAAAGAATTTGAGCGTTAATCAATAAAACAAAACATGAAATTCAATTTTTGCATTTTCATTAAATTTTAAAGAAAGCAAATTGAATATTAAAACCTTTTTTGTTTGCATAACAAAAATTGGAAATTAATAAGAAATATTATTTATTGATAATATTCACAGATGTAATTACTAAAGTATGATAAGTGATAATAATGTGTTCGATAACTTTGAGAGTTTTTCTTTCAGTATTGATTCTCTGAAATTAGAATTAATGAAATGATAAAAGAAAAAAAAATTTTCCTATTACTGAGCGAGAGTAAGTAATACTTGCTGTATCATCGGATTTTCGAAATTTCATTAATGTTCAGTTTTCATTTTACATTAACATCATAATAATCCATGCGTTTGCTACACTTACGTGAATGTCACGCCTTTTTCTGAAATCTTCAAATTGTACGATCTTCCTTTCTGTATCATTAAAAATACTTGAATTATTTTATTACTGTTACTATGGTTATTATTACTTGCTATCAATTATCAACAATAGCGATATGATTTAATTTAAAGTTTATGATTATGCAAAAGTTTTATTGCATATATTGTGTATAGTATAGTCTTAAGTATATTACTGCATATTATGATTTTAGTAATTTTAGAAAATGATTGTAATTTATTTAGCACATGCTAAATCATTCAAAATGTCTTTGATTACAATAAAAATTTGTTTAGCAAAGAAGTTATTTTAGGTATAATACGAAAGGATTTATTGAATTATGATTTAATAACCATCATTTATTAGCAGTAATCAAATTTCATTATGAATGATTAACTGTAAAATTGCAACGAATGATCAGGAAAGTACCAAAACGAAGCGTTATTTTTACCCATTAGAAAAAATTCAAAAAAAGTGCCAATGTGAATTCGGAAAACAAATTCTACCAAATAAATGATAACGAGCAAAGCGAATAAATATGAGAATCCAGAAAAATCGGATGAACTGGGTTATTTATCAGGATCAAGCAGTGGTTTTTTTTTCTTATTGCGAAAATCTCGAAACGAATGGTACGTACCGGTCGATTGGACTGTTTGATTGCTTGTGGAAATGTTTGCAAACAGAAATGCTATATATTGTTTGTTGATTTTGAGCAAATCGTGTAAACTCTTCACCAACCCGGAACTAATTTTCTTCTCATTACACCAAAAAAAATTTCTTTCCATAGATGTTTCAATTGTTCGTCATTATCATTATCATGATAATTAAATCAAAAATAAAAATGAACAATTATTGATTAGCAATAATTAAATTAATAGATTAAAAAAACTGAAAACAAAAAACTTTTTTGCAATACTTGTTTTGCAGGAAAAACTTTTCTCAAATAAATATTTCAGTGATATAAGAACTGATAATTATCCTATAAAACTAATAATTATCTTAATTATAATCTTATAAATGTTTTATGAAAAAAAGGGAAAGAATTAGACAGAGAAATTTGATTTTATCAAACTGTGATTGTTTGCATCTGCTAAATAACAGTATTATGATAATATTGATGCAACAGTGTGATAACATTATTCCCAAAACGTTATTTTATGATAAAATTGATAATGGAAAATTGAAAGTATATAATAGCCAATTTAAAATAATTTATTTCTGTTAAATTATTCTTCTTGTTGCTATTTTCCAACGTTAATTTCTTGTCGAATGCAAAAATGTTTTGTTCATAAAATTTATTTAGGAAGTCAAGAATGATGATAATATGATGATTAATATCATGATAATAGGATACATAAGTAATAAATAATTCCTTGAAGCAATACTACTCACATAATTGTTTTCCCCCAAATTTTTTCTTTCCGCTGATGTCCTGAAAATTATTGAAAATCAATAATTCTAAATTTTATAAATTCTTTGTAGCAAAATAAAAAAACTGAAAAGAAAAATTACTTTAAATACTTTTTTCAAATTAATTAGCATAATTTTTGACAATTCAGATTGTTTACAGTTTTATGAGTGAAATAGTGCAAGAGTTAAGTCTTGCTCTAAGCAATAAATTATAATTTCTATATTTCGGTAAGTGATTTCTACCATGGATTAGAATTGTCAGCAAAGTTTGATAATGATGTTGCACTATGTGATGAGATTGTTGCGGCTAGCAAATCCTGAAAATTAAATGGAATTTCAAATTAGTTATTTAAATAAATTACTTTAAAACTAAATTATGATTTCTGAAACTCGATGTTTAAAACAAAAACATTTTAAATTTTAGCATACGTTATTTGATTTAATTTGGTATTGTGTAGTGATCGATGAAATTACCGATTTTGCATTTTCATTAAATTTCGAATTAATCGATGATTGGCTTTCATCAATATCACTGCAAAAAGGAAATTTAAAACTATTTTACAGATTTTAATTTCATCGAATAAATACAGTATTGATACTATGATATTTATAGTAAACATTATTGTCGGGAATTTTTTCGAAAATACATTTCAATTATAAATGTTTAATTCTAATTTTTATACGTTGTGAGTTATTCTAAAATGTAAAATATTTTTCCCATAAATCCGCCAGGTAATCTTATCATATTTTCCCAATACGCCAGAGATTCTCATACTCCAGATAATTTCATACACCAGATATTCCCATCGTATTTACTGATAGATCCGTCAGGTATTGTCATACATCAGATATTCCGAACGCATTTACTGATAGATCCGTCGGGTATTGTCATCGTAAATTATTTACTCATCTTCAATTTTCTTGAGTTAACTTTTCGAGCAGCTCATTTTTGATCGGATCATCAAAGGTAAATTACCCATCCTTATCAATCATTAAAGATAATTTCCTCATCTTAGTAAAAACTCCTCCCCCGTTGTTTATCTATAAAAGGCTACAGTTGTAATTCGAGAGAGTTTTCAGTGGTTGTTCTGAGTTGTTGTTGTTGTTTCTGTTTTCCAGAGTTTTCTCCAGGTATTTTCTTTTCAGTCTCAATTTCGTCCTGTCCTTTCAACATCCCGGTACTGCGCAATCTTACTACAATCCACTATACCAATCTGTCCACTTACTATTCCAAAGCTCAAACCGGCGGATTCAGTCTAATCCAACTTTAATCAAATTTAATTTGGTCAGTGATTCTCGAACTCGAAAAAAGTCACCACAATTATATTGAATCTTTGATCATTTTCTTTCTAAAATAATCTTGCAATACTGCAATTATTATGATAATAATTGTTCATGATAACAAAAGTAGAAGGAATTTGGATAAGTTAAATTAGAATTCGAATTACAATCATATTATCATTAAAAGTAAAAAAAAAAATAAACCATTGCTAAAATAGTGATTTTATTACAGTAATAAACTTCATTGTAATTTTATCAATAATACTGTAAATCTTACAGTAATATCTTTTTAAATAAGAAAAAAATGAATTTTATTAGAATAATTTATAAATGATAACCTTTGAAGGAGTTTTTCAATTTGTTCCAGCAAACTATCCTTGTTGCAGTAATTTCCTAAGCATGAACAGTAAGCTTGTGAAGCATCCATTGTTCTCACACAAGTAGCCTTTCGTAGTAATATTTCATCAAATGCAATTTCATTCTCTTCAACATCCGTACTACATCTTTTTTCCAATTTGTATAATTCTAAAAAAAAAAGAAATCAATAAATTCTATTTTTAAAGCTATCCTAAGTTTTTTTAATAAATCACAGTATAATTTAAAGAAATTCCAGTAAATAAAACTGAAAAGAAAAGAAATGTCACGATAATTTGCAAAAAATTTTTTCTTCTAAAAACGAATTAAACAAAAAATGTAATTTAATTCAATTCCTAAATTTCATTCGAATTTAAAATCTAACTTGAAATTACAATATTTTAATGATTGATTTATATTAAAAATGTCATCGCAATGTCAAATTTTCCAGATGAAATGATAAGATATCATTTGGAATATCTTAATGAAGGGAAAAGTTAAAGGAAAAATTGAAATCGAACTATTATGTGATAGGAATGTTTGCTTGGTGATGCACATTTTAATTCGTCCATTAATTAAACTTGAAATTGGACATTGGATGATTTTTGCATCTAAGCAGTCATCTGTAGGATCACGTAAATTTTCCGTGCAACTGTAGCAATATCTTTTATTTGCAACCTAAAAATTTTACAAAAAAGAGATACTATCAGGAATTCTTTAAGTTTTATTCATTTCATTTGAATGAAATTTAATTAAAGCATGCAAAATTCCTTTCCTTCTTTCTATTATCTGAAAATTTTCGGATTCTATTTAATTTTCCTGACATTTGTTTAAAGTTTTAACTTTTTTCTTTTTTTTTGATAGTTTGAAAACTTAAAAATGAAAGAATGAAATTGAAATTAAATTAAGTATAATATTAACTTACAAGATTTTGTTGTTCAACTTCAAGAAATGCTGTCATTTCTTGTGGTGTTACAAATTTACTTGCAGCTTTATTCATTTCATCACTGAAATTTGCATACGGATAAATTTTCATATACTGATTGATTGACTTTTTCTGAATGAATTCTGATACAATAGACATTTAAAATAGAATGAATAAATTAATTAACCTATGCTTATTTCGTCCGATACCTGATATTGTTGGTGGAAAATTCGATATTTGATCTGATAATCCTGCAATTTTCCATTATGTTCAAAAAAATTTCAATTAAATTTTCGAAAAAAAGCTCACTGGTTTCATTTTTTAATCCAAGCTAATTAACTTAATGATTAAATTTCAGATAATAGAATTTTGTTGCAAGTTTACGTAGCATTCACTTACGTGTGATATCATGCATTTGACGTGATAAGGAACGATGATTTGTGAAATTTGACTTGTTCTCTTCAGTATTATCACCGCTAGATTTTACTGATTTCAATGTCCCATAATGAATATTTGCTTCTTTCTAAAAACAATTTGATAAAACTTGACTAATTAGAAATTTTCTTTCCTCTAACAATATTGTCAAATATACCTG
The DNA here is from genome assembly GCA_013365365.1 of Cruorifilaria tuberocauda. NCBI lineage: Eukaryota > Metazoa > Nematoda > Chromadorea > Rhabditida > Onchocercidae > Cruorifilaria > Cruorifilaria tuberocauda. The sequence continues at coordinate 132,114 of JABVXU010000072.1, forward strand.
ATAAGCGTTTCGAATTGGTTGATAATTCCATTGCTTTGGATGTGATTGTGATGATATTGAAAATCGTTCATCCTCCTTATCACTGATAGTATCATCATCCGTAATAACAAAAATTTCCGGATGATTCTGCAAGCAATTCTTGAAATATTCATAGAAGCTTAATAAAGTAGTTCAAAATTTTGCGAGTTTAATTTCAACAAAAGTAAAATTTATTAAATTGTAACATTAAATTTTGCTCTACTTAGAATTGAAAAAATAAAAAAACAAATGAGTTCTTTCTTTTTTGATAAATTTCAAATATTTCCCTTTTTAGCAATATTTAATTATAAAATTTCAATTTACTTCTTCGAAATCAATAAATTGATCGATAATATTTTTCATATTGCAAAAATTTCTCCCACATATGCAATATGCTAATTCGTCACCATCGATTTCGATTAAATCACATTCCTCATCAAATGAATATTGCCGCGGTGGAAAGATCCGATAATGATCGTTTTCGCTGATACACTCTTTCATGATCGTATAAGAAGTACCTTGATAAGATAATTGCTAAATGATCATTTTGATATTGATTACTTAAAAATTTTTCATTCTTTTGACGTGACAGAATAGGTTGTAATAAGTTAAAGATCAAATTATTCCATACCTTATTACCTTTCAATTACTCTATTGAACAGCAAACTTTTTTCAAATATGCAAATTATTTTAAAGTATAAAATTACAAATTGGGAATTCTTTTTTCACCGTTTTTCACTCGCTTTCGCATTGTGCGACAAAAAATTGATTCGGTGGATTTAAAATTTTTCGCATAATTAGCACAATCGTAGCGGAATTGTGCATGACAATCACCGCCTTCATCCAAATTTTCCTCACCACAAATGTAGCATTCAAGTGTGGCGGAATCTGTTAATGTTCTCTATGAATTTTTAAAATTTAAAAGATTATTTCAAACTCTTTGTAAAATATTGATTACATGATTGCATGATTTTGATTAAAGAAGCTAAAAAAGAAATAGTCCGAAAAAAAAGGATTAAATTAAAAATAAATTGTTTATTTGAATTTTTCCTGTATACTCTTTTCAGTTTATTTACTTCGCCTTGCTACTCTCTCAAAAAAAATTTTTTACTAAAAAATTGTTTAATCAAAAAATTTTTAAATGAGAAAAGAAATGAATGAATAAATAAACCTTTGAAAAGCGTTAAGCTAAAAATAGAAATAAAAAATCTGCCAATATTTCCCGTAATCATTGTTTGTTTCGATAAAAAATTTCCAATTTTTGTATAGCTAAAAATATAACAAATAATATTAATATTTGAACGAATAAATTTGCGGAAAGTAAACAAATATATGGATAAAATTGATGCATTAAATCAAATAATTAAAAATTAAATCAAATTTAATTGATATTTAGTAGAATTTATCATTTAATAAAGAAAAACTAGCTAACAGCTAACAAAAAATTGTTAACGCCATAAATTCATCGCTTTTTATGACAGTGAATTTATGGCGCTACAAAAATAAACGAAAAAAAGTTTCGATAAAAAATAAATCGAAATGAGTTGCGATTGGAAGATGGGAAATAAAAAAGAATGAAACAGGAAAAACTTCTTCAACAGAATCCGGAACACTCAGATCAAAAGATGAATTTTAAAGTAAATAGTTGATGCACCACTGAGCGCAATTTATGCATATGCATTTATTTTCATTCATTCCAACAGGTAACACAGGTGTCCCGAAAATATCCATCCGACTAATCCGGCACGATTAGTGGTATTTTTGACCTCAATTCCTTTCAATTATAGAACTAATAGTTTGAGCAAATTCATAAAAATAATATTATCAAAAAAAAAATACATATTAAAAGTTTCTCAATTTCGATTCTATTTCGAGAAAATTCTGCAAAAAAAATTTGAAATATTGAATAATCTATTATAATTTTATGGAAAATTAGTTTTTCAGCACGAAAAAATATATTTTAAAAAACTTTAGATTAAATAATTGAATTGGAATTATTGATTTCATCAAATTCATTTGCAGTATTTAAATTTGGTCTCAAAAATTTTTCTTCAAATTATTCAAATCAATATGAATGAATTGATTTTCATCACATAAATATAATAAAGTTTTCATTTTATATCTATGATTTAACAACAGTAATTTCGTTGTGTAATAATAAACTTTATTCAATTTATTATTTTGAACTCCAAGCTTCTATTATAGGTTGCAAGTGAAAGGTAATTAATTAGCAGAAATAACAAGCAAAAAAGCTAAGGTGGAATTCGTCAATTTGAATGACATGGCACAAGTAGAAGTGTTAAATGACAAAATGATGAATTACTTTCAATTGAGTCAAACAGTCAGGTGGTTCTTCGGCAAAGCTACTCTTGTAAAATCATTTGAAACTCCGCAAAAATTTCGAGAATTTAAGGATGTATATACTTAGCTAAGCAAATGCACTAATACTTCATGTTGGCGCATTTGTCGCCCTTTCACTTGCATTTTTTGCTTGTTGATTAATAATCGAATATCAGCTATTGCTATCATTATAACAGTGATAGCAATTATTGTTATTATTACTTGTGCAGAATTAAATTACTATCATTATCACTGCACTATTCGTTTCAATAATTAATTTATGTGGGAAAGTTATCATCGTAAAGTTATATTAATCTAAGTTTTTGCAGTTATGATAAACTGATAATTCTGTTTCAATTTGGATGATAATCTGTTGAAATGAATGAATGTTAAACCAATATGCATTGATAATACTGATAACTGATATACTAATTATTTGAAATTACATCAAACTATTGGCCGATTCTTTACTATTCAAAAAGGTAGAGGACATTGGAAATTTTTAATTTTATTAATTACATTCATCGTTAAATTCAAAAATGTAATTAAAGTAGAAGAAATCAAATTTAGAATGTTATAAATTTTCTTTATTTCCTATTTTTCTGATATAATTTATGTTTTTGAAATGAAAAATAGAATCAAAGCATGTGATTCATCGAATTGAATATATTTAAATTTAATTTAATTTATATTATATTAGTAGTGATTTCATTTTGTTGAAAATATTATATTATTCTAAATGCTTAAGCAAATAAATTAATCGTAAGCCAAATCAATTTAATATTTCCAATAGTTTTAAAATGAAATATGAAAAGATTTTGAATGATCGTTTGGCAGAAGAAAGCTGAATTTTATAAATTATTAACTTACAGTATTGCTATTGCTAATTTATTATACCATTTCATTTCTTGTGGTGTCTAATTTACTTTTAAAAATAAGAAATAATGATATCATATAATGAATGATTATAATTATCTTAGTAATGAAATGATGATAATTTTAAAATTTATCTCAATTGAGAATGATTGAACTAATTGATTTGGAGTAAATGAATTCTCGGAAGACTAATTTAATCAAAATATTAGTACTTTGGCTTATGATTTGATCATTGATCCTTATGATTTGATTTATGGTTGGAGCAATATCAGGTCATTTTTTTAATGACTTAAATCATATCATATCATTTTAAACTTTCTTTATCTGTTGACCATGGATATTTTTTGCACCTTCTCGAAGTAATTCAATTTCATCTTTTGCGCCAAAGTTCACTTTTGGCGCTGTTATCTGTAATGTAAAAATTTCAATCTTTAAATAAATCATTAAGGAAACTAAAAAAATTATAGAATTTTAAATTAATTAAAAATCTTAAATTGGTATCTTAAAAATTTTCATGAAATATTTAGGGTTGATATTTTTGATTTAAAAGAGGACATGATCCATTTTTAATTATTTTAACATATTTTGAAGTTTTTTGAAGCAAAAAAAAAGTGAAATGATAATTTTTTTCTTGCTTTTCCAAATGAATATTTTTTATAGCTAATATAATATTAATAAAAAATTGATTCATTTTCAATTTTCGTATATTTTTCGCAAACAACTATGTAGAATCGTAATAAGATAATTTTTTTAAACTAATTTATGCAAAATTTGAATACTACAACAAATCTATTATTAGCCAAAATTCATTTTTAGAATTCAGAAACGGCATAGGAAATAAAAATTAATTGAAATAAATTGTGGTAAAAGAGAATTTTGTGTTTTTTTTCTTATTTTGATTTATTGTCGTCCGATAATTTAAACTGTAAAATAATTTAATGAAATTACCACTTATTTCATCAACATAGGTTAAGTAATACTATAATAATACGACGTTGATACAGTTTAATTCTAAAAATATTACTTCTAACTTCTACTTGTAAGACATATAAACTAAGTTTATCATTGCATAATGATATCTTATCATTGATTAAACAAGAATAGCAAAATACCGATGAAGGTGATGGTGGTGGTGATATCGGTGATAAATTTTGTGTTTTCTCTTCTGCAATAATTTTAACGTGACTTTGACTAATTCCACCGCGCGATAAAATTCCCTTCTTCTCCGACATCCTAATTCAAATTCAAATTGATTTAAATTCAAATTTGAGAAAACTCTGAATTTTTTTTATTATCAACAATGTTGTAAACATTTCCAAATGTTTTTTTTCTCGCATTTATTTCACATATATTTTCGTTTTTTTTTCTTAATCTTTCAATTTTGATTGTTTAGTTAGCAATTTGATTAGATTCAAAATAAATTAAATAATATATTTGTTCTCTCTGGAAAGGTTAAATACTTGGTGATCGATTTTTTTAAATTTCATATCAATTCGTATCATTTGGATTTTGAATTTCAATTAGTTTTTTTATTTACAATTTATCGTTATCAATCGTTTATTCGTTTATTTGTTCAAAATTGTTAACAGTAATCAAGTTGTTCAATCGTTTAAAAAAATTGTTGAATTAAATTTTGATATAATCTTACAGCTGTGAAAAAAACGAGAAAAAATTAATAACTGACTTAATTAAATCGATCGATTCGGCGTACAAATAGATTTGAAGAAAAAAGTCGTAAAATTAAAATTAAACCTATCAGTTATTGATGCTTTAATCAAAATGACTAAATATTATTTATTCTTTGCTTCATTAGAAATTTATTTATAATTTGATTTTGAAAAAACGAATTTTAATATAACAATAATATGCAAATAATTTTCTCGTGTAATATTTACACGTACGTGTCAATTACTATTGCTATATAAGAAATTTCTTAATCATTTCAAGTTCATTTTCAGATTTTATTGGTAGAGAACGGTGACGGCAGTAACGTGAAGAACGGTGACGGCAGTAACGTGAAGAACGGTGTACGCTTGTGATATTTGAGTTAATGTATCACAATAAGGGAAAAAGACGAACTGAGCCGGATTCAGTAAGACGAAGGTGTGATTATCATTATCTTATCACTATAATCATCCATCTCGTCATTTTTTCATAATAACTCAATTTATGCAACATTGAAATGATAGCATTTGCATTTTAGATCAATTCTAATTATGAATTATGATATTATTAACTAATTTATTTTAACTTATCGTCGTCATTTTTTTTCAAGTGGTTATGAACCATTAGCGCAATTAGAACGCTCACAAATACCGCCAGATTATTTGGTGCATGAGACAAAAGATGGACGATTAGTATGATGATTTATACTAATTTATTTTCAAATTATTTAGAATATAGAAATTGAAAATTACAAAAAAATTTGAGGTTTCAATTATTAACAAATAAATTTTACATTTAGAAACTTTATTTCTGAAATAATTTTCAGAATATTTTTTGTATGATTCCTAATTAATACTCATGCTTTAGATTAAGCTAATAGTGATAGAGCAGGAGGAGAAGCAGTAGTTGCTTGATGCTTATTTATTTTTCTTTTTAACAGCTCAGTCATAGTTATGAAGTTGAATGGCCAAATCGTCCACAGTTCGGTCGCTATGCGGAAGAAAAGGATGTATTGCTAATTTTTTAATTAAAAACTTTTAAATTTTATTTTATTGCACCAATAGATTAATGTTTTTCTCTTTCCAAAAAAAAAAAAAAAACGATTAAATTTTTTTCTGAAAATTACTTAACGCTAGTAAAATGGATGTAATCTTCCTCATAGGAAACAACTTCATCACCTTATGTAAAAGTACAATCCAAGAAGCATTATCATCGACGAGATCGTCCAAAAGATGAGACACACACGTACGTCACTTACTTAGATTAATCAAAAATATCAAATACTAGTACTGCTCATCATATAGTAACTGGTAAACATCGAGAAATGATGATCATCTTTATAATAAATATTAATAATCATTGTTTTATCATTAAGTTGGGACAAAAAAAAATGAAATGAATTACGTATTTGTAATGAGATAATAGTATTCATTAATAGTTTCATAATTAGTACTTTTCTTTAAGGGATAAAGTATATCGTGAAAAAACAAAGAGTTATAAAAAGAGTTCTCGTCATGATCATTCAACTAAAAAAGTTAGCTAAAAGTTAATTTCTCATAAATTAAAATTTGAAATAATGAAAAGGAAGAAGTAAATGAATGTCATTTTCACTCTCATCTCATAATATTTTTTATTTTTTATCATTTCCATCATTTTTTTCAGTAATTTTGAAAAAAAAAACTGCCAATTTGTTAATTAATTTAATGAAACCATTATTCGATCAAAATTTTCAATTCTTTCCACTATCTAAAAATTCGATCAACGTTTTATAGTTGTATATGTCTATCACAAATTTCTTTATATTTTAATTATGTATCTTTGTATTAGGCAAAATTTGGTAAAAGAATTAAAAATGGAGATGATTACTATTTATTTGTTGGTAAGTAATTTTTATTGATTCCAAAATTAAAAAATTTTTCCAATACCTTTCACATTCTTTTAAAAAAAAATCATTTAGAATAGTTTAGAAGCAATATACTATAAAATAGTATATTGATGGTTTTAAAACCTATCGATCACAGATAAAAAATATTTCTATTTAAAAAAACTGATATATAGGTAGGCTTAAATGTTATATTTATCATCATTCTCGGAATTCCTTAATTTCCTGATTATCAATTAGCTTATTTTACTGCTTTAACTGACTTATTATATATTCATTGATCATTATTACACCTGCTCCAACTCCTAAACTACATTCCGTTTTGCTCTGATCGGTAATCTCAAGAGCTGTATTAAATATTAAAGGATTTATATTAAATATACAGTATTAAAGGCTTGCACAATTTTTCAATATTTTTCTTAGTTGAGATACATTTGATTATTTCTCTTTATAAATTCCTCACTTGAAAACAGGTGCTTTTTGATTTCATTAAATATTTATTAGTAAGCTTTAATGAGCTCATATAAGTTGTTGTTTAGCATACTACGGTGGAATTAATTATATTAGATCGGAGAAATTATTAGCAGCAATAATTCGTCGTTTTTGTCGTATTGATCAGAAATGAACGATACTGATAAGATAACATTGAAATTTGATTAAAAATGAATATGTTCGATTAGCATTTTCCCTCATCTTTTTCGTATTCTGATTTTGATTAAAATGAATTGAATTTACTGCTAAAATAATATTTCGATCCCTTTCTCCTATTAACATTAGCTGCTAAATACAATTCAAATATATTAGAAAAGTAAAACAACGAAAAATATCTTTGCAATAACTTATCAATTAGTGGTTTGAAATTCTTAAGATTATTAGTGAGGAAGAAAAGAGTGAAACGAATAAATTAACTTATTTACTTTCGAAATTCTCATCATTCTTCCATCACTTTGCTATTGATCACAGTGTGATTTTTCCCTCCCCCATCTTCTTCCGTTCCTTTAAGCATAAAACATTTTGAGCAGAAAAAAAAAACAGCATGATCGGAAAAGATTTTTTTAAGAGAATTTTTTTCTTCATTTAATTGATTTTTGTTCAGATTAAAATTAAAAGTTAGCAAACGGAGAAATTGATTTTATTTTGATACTTATTCAGTTATTCGACAAATTAACTGATAAATAAGATATGTAAAGAATTCATAATGAATAATTTCTATTTAAATCACTTGCTGATATCTACTTGTGGTGGTAGATGAAATTAAAATTTATCTCAAATTAAGTTAAAATTAATTAATTGAGGTGCACAAACGATGAGTGATGTATCGAAATTGCTTCGTCAAAATGATTTTCGACTCTATTATCAGGTACCATCATCAACCGAAAATGCTATACCAATTCGTATACCACTTTGTTTGGCTTATATGAGTGCTGCAGGAAAGGTAATTTAATTAATGCCTGAATTTAGATAACTCTAATAGAATCTATAATGAAAATCTGAAATGAATTTACTCATTCAAAAAAGAAGAGAGCCAAAATTACTATTCGAATATAATATAATAAGCATAATATAATCAATATAATATAATATAATCATTAAATATAATCAGCTGAAGATAAAAGTAATTGAAGGAAGGAAATATTAATTTGAATTATTTTTCAATTTTTCAAAAAAAAAAGAAATTAGAGAATCATTTTTAGATCCATCATTTTCCGATCGTATGTACTGTAGATGAATGGACTGGTAGGGAATCATGGCGTGTACTGTACGCTGATCCAAGGCTTTCCTCATTTGCAACGTTATCAGATCTGGTGAAATATCACAAAATTTATTCCTACATGGATCCAAAAACCGGAGCAATTGATACATTTCCGGTCTGGAAAGGCGCTGTGATTGACTTTGATGAGAGTGACTGAAACAAAATAATTCATGCACTAAAGAAGACACATGTATTGATGAATAAACCGGATGGATGTATTGCAGAAAAATCGGAATTAGCAAAGATTCAGATATAATAAGGCTTGTGCCTTAGCTGTATTTCGGATATGGTTGAATGGTCAGATTGAAAGATCAATCTTTGAAATTGCTTAATTAATTGCTAAACAAAATTTATTTCCGCAATTTTTTTCCTTTGAGTGATCTATCAAAAAAGTTTTTTCGTCTTTTTTTCAAGGCTTTTTTTTCTAAAATTGTTTAATTAATTGTTAAAATTTTCAAACGATATTATTTTAGTTGAAATAACGATGATAATTTTATTTGCTATGAATGAAATGATAGTTGATATGATAGTTTTTTTTTCTTAAAGATAAAAACCCTTGAATATGAAAAGACCCATAAATAAAATATGCCCACAAAATATACCCATAAATAAAATTTTATCCATAAATACAAGTATTTGTGGGTAAAATTTCCTGTAATAATTGCAAATTTTAAACAACAAAAAAAACTCTAAATGAGAACTTTTTTTCCAACGATTCACTAATTTTAGGAATTTTTAGTTATAAAATTTAAATAAAAAGTTAAAGTTACAAAAATTTTGAAAAAAACGCAATCAAACGAATTCTTGGATAATTGTTCGTTTTTTCTTTTGTTTTTAAGAAGAGAATGCTTGTTGATTATTAAAAAAATTCTTCCTGAAAATTTTTGCTTCGTGAAAAATTGGATTAACATTCCACGCAAGCGAATGCATATTATTTTCATTCTTTATTTTTACTCTAAATCATTCAACCGTTTGATGATGTTGACAAAGATGAAAAATGAATTTAGAAAGAAAGTTATTTCTGGTTGAAAGAGTAAGAGGTGAACAAAAAAAATCGAATTTTGGTTGTCCAGGTAACGAAACGAAAACTTGTTTATAATTTATTAAGTATTAAAGGTACCAATCTTCTTCATTCCGCATTTCCACCTTCCATTCTTTTCATCTGTCTTTTTATCCTCTATTTACCTGGATATAAATTTCAAAGTTATTGCAATTTTCAAAATAATTTCCAAAAAGGAAGAAGAGAGAAGATAATTGTTATGAATTACGATATATAATTTAAAATTAAGATTAATAATAAGAATAATGTAAGCAATAATAATAATAGGGATAATAATGATGGTAGTAATATAACAGTAATGATAATAATAATAATTTCATGTAACTTTTTCAACGTATTAGCTATTTTTACAGCGATCACCTAATTTTACAGTACGTTCAAATCAGTAAGTGATCTTTTTTATTAAATTTATTGAGATTGCGGATTTTTCAATATGATAAAAATTAATGAAATTAAATAAATCACTTTAATTACAATAATGACGATAAACTTAAGAAAAAACAACTATATTACTTTAATAAGAAACTTTCTTCCTCATATATTTGTAAAATAATTTGTTTTCAATTTAGTTCGAAAATTATTGAAATTTTGCGAAAATTTCTATATGATGCATAATATTTAATAATATTAAATAATAAATAAAAATGTTTAATAATCATGCTGTTTGAAGATAATCGAGGGAAATGAAAAGGTAAATTTTTGCTTACTGCATCAATTTATTCGTAAAATAAGTTAGTTAAGAAATGCTAGAAAGTTTTTTTCCTTTCCTCGCTTACTTTCATTTAAAATGGCTTTCATTTTTTGTTGAATTCGGGAAAAAAAGGAGAATAAAGAGCAATTCCAAACATTTAGCAAAGCAAAGTTTTCAAAAGTTTGTTTTCTTTTTTCTCTGTTGTATGAAAATTCTCTATTGCCTATGAAATTTTCATTAATAATTGAGAAAACCATTTTCATTCTTACTTTCGTCAATTTGAAAATTTAATCAAATTGGAGTTTTCTTGGAAAACAAGTAAATTACGTATTGTCCTCGCGTTTATTTATTGAGAAATGAATTTAAAATTATTGAACAGTTACTCTTATAAAGCAAATATGAAATAACCAAATCGAAATTAATTAACAGATTAGACGGTGAAATTATGATATGTTTGTTACCACTTAATAACTATCAAGTGATAATTTCCAAATCAAAAAAAGTTCAACAATTTTAAATAATAAATTACTGAAATATGATCGCATCAGTTGTCAGTTGATCACCAGATATTTTGATAGTAAATGTCGGGAAACATGTGATTTTTTAGATATTGTATGGAAATTTGAAATCCATGACCTTTTTTCTCAATTGTTATGAACGTATGTAAGTTAGAGTATCTCTATAAAATCAAACCGGTTATCATTAATTGGGATGATAATCAAGAAGATATTTTAATTGATGATTGTATCATTAATTAGATTGAAAATAAACTAATAATATGAAGTTGATAAAAAGAACGAAAATGAAAATAAAAAACGAATGCTCAATGATCGCGGCAACACATTTCGGGTTATTTTGCAAATCTTATTGTTTTGCACAGGTTGAAGATCGATATGTTTTATACCATTTTAATAAGTACAACCGTTTATGAATATTATCAAATAGGTAACACAGGAGATGATTTAGGAATGCAAAATCCTTTCAACAGATAAGCCATAAATCGTAAGCCACGTTCACCACCTGGCGCATAACTAAGCACATACCTGAAAGAGATAAGTCTAGATTTTTTTTTGTTCCAAAAAAAAATGTTATGCTTTTTCTCTCTCTCTTCATATTTAAATTTTGAAAAAATTTTTAGCGACATGAGTAAATTTAAGTTAAAATATTACTTCTAAAAAAGGAGTAATGTATGTTAAATAATAGTGCAACTCGAGGTTAGCAATCATCCGGAACAATCTGATAATTGCCAATTTCATTTCTCTCTCTCTCTCTCTCTTCTGCAAACCTCAATTTATTTAATTATTGAAAAATTTAATAAAATATTCCATAAATTTAAAAAAGCAAATAGTTTTTGTATTTTATTAATTTTTGAAAATTAAAAGAAAACAAAAGGAAAAAGTAATACCATAGTAGTGCTATCGATTGAAATATTGCACATAATATTGTTATCAATGCATTTCTTAACTGAAATATACAATCACATATCAATTTATCACTCAACGTATTTACGAGATATAGATGCTTACATAAGTATGTACTGTTTCCTTTTCTAATAAAAATATACTTCAATTCAAAAGTTAAGTTTTCAATGAATGAAAAATACAAATTTCAATATTTAATGATCATATGTATAAAGAATAAATAACGAAACATATTTCTTCTCACAGAGTAAAAAGTTTTCTTTGAGAGCATTTACTTTCTCTTCTTTCTGTATACTTTATTTTTTCTTGAGAATAAAAGTTATCTTCTTCGCTTTTTGATATTATTTTATCAATATATCCATTATTTTATCAGTGAATTTATTATTTTATCAATATATTGAAAAATTTTCTGAAATTCATTTTTGATCCACTCTTCATTTTAATTTCATGACTTTTTCCTCATAATTATCATATTTCACAGACTTTTGCGCAGCTCTTTTCCTTCCTTATGCATTCCACAAATCGCCCGTTTTTATATAAATCTATCGCCCTCAATTTTCCTACATTTTACAATTTACCCTTCCCCTTAAATAATCAAAAAAAATTAAATAAAATAAAATGAGATGGAAGAGGGAAAAAATTTTTATAAATTTTTATTCATCTTAATTTTCGTAATTAATAGTTCAGTGAAATTTAGTCTCTTCTTCTTTTTGCTTTATCATTTAATGTTTAATAACCTAAAGCTTTGATAAGCTATCTTAATATGAATGAAATACAAAATGTAAAACGATATTGTAGCATTGCATGATGATGAATTTCAGTTTTAGGATTCTGATATATGAAACACCTAATTAATCTTAAATATTATCATTCATCCATTTGTGAACCAAAAATTATTGTTAATTAAATTTATTCAATTAATACAAGTAAATGCTATTATTAGACTATTTAAATGCCTCGTCCAATGATTATCAAAATTTTTATTATTAATAAGCAATCATTCTATCAATAATTTAGGCAAGCTTCTAATATTACACTTACTTTTTTTCATTTTTATATTCATTTTATCTTTCTTTCAACAAATTCAATTCTTACTTAATGAATATTTAAAAATTAATAAGGAATTAAAATAATTCTAAGCTATTATCCACTCACAGAAATTATTATTACATTCACATGGAAGATTCACTTTAATCACTGTCATTTTTTAGCGTTATAATATCCAAAGATAGTAATTTATCTTTCCAGCCAAAAAACCAATTATTTATCATTTTTCACTCATAGAATCATTTTTTCTCAATCTCGCCCCTAAATCTCTTATTTGATGTATTATTGAAAACTGACTTTATCAAACTTCAAGAGCTAAATTTTTGCAGTCTAATTTAATATAAATATCTTATGCACTTTTTAAAAAGGACAAACTGAAGATTGAATCGAGAACAAAATTTTTAACAGAATAGAAATGAAAGGATAAAATTAGAAAAAATTCAGAATGGAAAAAAATACAATTTCATTTTATTTCTAATTTTATTGATAATTCATTTCAAATAAATTTTCATTAAATGGCAGATCTTTGACAGTTTTTTTCTAAAAATAAAATAACTCTTCATGGATTTCCTAATTTCCAGCATTATATGAACTAAAAATTTTTGAAAACATAAAAATAATTTTTTTTGCTAATTTAAATCTATTAATTTTTCAAATTCTGAGCAAAAATTTAACCAATTTCAATCAAAATTAGCAAAGAAAAAAAATGAAATTATCTTAAAATTTGTAATTTTTTCTTCACAAAAATTTCCACGATTATCATGATATTTATCGAGGATAAAAATTTCCTCTTGCTAGTAATTAATTTGTTTTTTGGTTCATTTTTCTGGCAAAAAAAAACCCTCACATTTTAGAAAGGTAATGACAATCTTTTACTTATTGTTATCATTTTTTTCCTTTCTCCTTACTTTAGCTTATCCAATTTCGAAAAATTAATTCATAAACTTGCTACCAATCTTTTTACTCTTCACATAAATTACATTATTTTTCTTTAATATATTTTTTTAAATAACTGTACTTACTGCATTATCACTTAGTAATTGTTTGCAAATTGCTGCTGCACAGAAAAGAAGCAAAAAAGTATTTATCACAAATAAGTAAAATACTATTTCCATTCTTAGAAATGAACTGCACATTGTTTCATTATAGCCTAATTTCTTCGCCTTATCACTATTGAAATGATCCATCCATCTAGAAATTAAGAAAAAAATAATTCAAATATATTAATTTTTTAAAATTATTCAACCATTACTTTCTTTACCATTGCTTTGCTTTCCTATTTTAATATTTTTGCTTCGAATATTGATTTATTTTACGGTTAATTAGTTAATTTTGTTGGAATATGAAGCAATAAATTAACGACAACTTTGATAATATCTCAATCTATTCTTCAACTTTTCAAAAGAAAAGAAAAGCCTTTATCTTTCCAGCTTCCTGTTAATTTTTTTCTTATCATCTCTTTATAAATATTATTTCCTTTTATGTGACAATGGAATAATTTTAAACTCTTTAGTATTAAATTCCGGAAATCAACTAATATTTTATCTTAATTCTATTATAGGAAGTGGAACTAAATGCAAAATGAATATGTATTTATAATTAATTCTTGAAAATATTTGTTTTCTTCAAAGTTTTGAATATTTATTAAATATATTAATATGTTATTTTACTCAAATATTAATACTAAAATAATTCATAATTTTATAGAATGTAGCAGCTATTAATTGATATTTTAAAATAAAAAAATGAAAGGAATAAGTTATTATATCACTTCACTGTTCTCTAAAAATTATATCAAATATTATATTAGCACATTAGTAGCAATAATTTTAATGATCAATCATAAGATGATTTGCAGACATATCTAACCATATAAATGAAGAATTTGAATTATCAAAAGAATGGTGATAATAGCAAAATGAATAAATATACGAATACAATCTATTGCGACTATTATACAGTATTAGTAGTAATAAAAACAATAGCATTACTAAAATTTATTATTATTTAATTATGATAAAATATTAAGAAAAGAAGGAGGTAAGTATCTTTACATGTTAATAATTAGCAACAATAATATGTAATAATAGTAGTAATAATAATGCAATATTGATTTTTAAGAATTTCATAGTAATTAATTTTAAAAAAACTATAAAATTTTTTTTTCTATAAAATTAAAGCTTTACATAAATTTTATGATAATTATAGGAATTAATATTGCAGATGAATGAAAATTTTCACGATTAACAAATTAGAAATCTATAAAAATTAATTATAATTTTTAGAAATTTCATTTTTTTAGTTTAATGAATGAAAAATTGGATTAAAATCAAAATAAATTATGCTTTAACATTATTGTTAATACTAATATTCTACATTCCTCCATTCTATAGTGTACGGTAAATTCCCTTAATGCAATGTCTGAATAATTTATCTATATACTTGAAGATTCACTTTTATCGAATTATTTTCTGGTTATTCTAGAAAATGTATAAGTACATTCGTGCAATGATACTGTATGATGTAATTTTTTTTTTATACTACTTTTGATACAGGTAAAACATCAATACAATGAATAACAGACGTCGATCATCACTGTTTAATCGATGGAAACAACAAAATAAAAATGAAGAGTTTGAAGGTATAACAGAGGATGAAATGATCGAATATAAGGAGGCATTCCATCTCTTTGATAAAGTAGGCATTATCTTTTATCTTTCATCGTTTTTAAAAATATTACATAGTTATATTAGGCGTAATTTTATGCTGTGAAATCAGGAAAGTAAAAAATGATTAAACAATAAATCGATATATATATAAAATTAAAATATTTGAAATTATAATCTCTGACTTTCAATTTTTCACTCTTATCTATACTTTTTAAACACAAAATCAGTATTTCTTAAAACGACATAATATAACTATCCAACTTTTGTTTGACCATTTCATGAAAATACGATAAATCACTATATTCACTATATAACTATATTAATCACTATAT
The DNA here is from genome assembly GCA_013365365.1 of Cruorifilaria tuberocauda. Lineage (NCBI taxonomy): Eukaryota > Metazoa > Nematoda > Chromadorea > Rhabditida > Onchocercidae > Cruorifilaria > Cruorifilaria tuberocauda. The sequence continues at coordinate 147,868 of JABVXU010000072.1, forward strand.
CACTATATCCCTACAAATGAAAGATAATTGAAAAATTCACATCCATAATTAAATTTTACTATACTAAACACATTTTTACATGAAATGTAAATTGAAATACACTTATGATAAACTTAAATAATTGATTGGCAGAATTATATTATTTAGCTGACATTATCATCAACAGCTAAAAGTTATTAATGCATTCCAACTAGAAAAAAATTTCTTCTTTAGTTTAAAAAAAAAATTTTTTTTTGTAATCCTCACAAGAAATAACTAATTTCTAACGAAGTATTTAACATTAAAAAAAACATTCGTTTCCCGAAATTTTTATGTAGGAAACTTATTTTGATTCAAAAATAACATATATAATTATTAATTTGCAAACATAAATGTAAATTTACAAGGTTAAGTTTATATTGATATAAGAAACTATTATGGAATAAATTATAACCGTCACTATTAAAAACAAGAAAAATAGGAAGAGAATAACCAGATAACAAGATGGCTTACTTGGCTTAATGATAAGAGAAGAATGGAAAGGTTTAAAGATTTATATTTAAAAGATAAAAAGTTTAAAAGTGATTTAAAAGGATGGGAATGGATCGATCTCGTCAAAAGAACTTGGCGTTGCAATGCGATCACTTGGACAAAATCCGACAGAACAGGAATTACTGGATATGCTTAATGAAGTGGATATTGATGGCAGTGGAACCATTGATTTTCCGGAATTTTGCCAAATGATGAAACGAATGAGTAAGGTTAGTTACCATTTTGATCATATTATCATTTTTTTCTGACATTTTCATAGTTATTGATCGATGAAAAATCAAGAATTTGAAATGTATGAAAAAGAGTATCGAAAATATAAAAATTTAAATTATATAAACAAATTAGTTGAAATTAAAAAAGAATTTCCCATTCACATTCAGCTCCTGTTTCTTATTGATATCTCCTTTGTTTCTTTTTCTGCTCTTTCTTTATCTGTCTATGGAATTATGAAGATTTGCCAAAAATTAAAAAGCAAAATCAAAAATTGAAAAACTGAAAAAAAAGATGCAATTATGATAATCCTTTGCCACATTTCAAACAATTAATCTTAGCCAAAATAAATAGAAAAAATTCCTAAAATATATGGTAATTTGGAAAAAGCTTTCATTGCACGAGAATAGTTCAATTTTTTCTAAATTTTCTTAGATGTGATTTTACTACATATTCTTTATGATAATGTCAGAGTTATCATATGTTAATTGTTTTCTTATTGTTATTATTACTGTTGTTAATATTATTAATTACTGTCCTAATGATTATTAATGATTATTATTATTCTATAAAAGTTATTAATTCTTTTTGTAGAGTTTTGTATATCTATTTTTTTTCTATTCGTTAAAGGAAAACGACAGTGAAATGATAAGGGAAGCATTTCGAGTATTCGATCGAGACGGTAATGGATATATTACAGCTGAAGAATTTCGATACTTTATGACTCACATGGGTGAACAATTCAGTGATCAAGAAGTAGATGAAATTATGGCCGAAGTTGATATTGATGGTGATGGACAGGTCATAATATAAAGTATTAATAGGATAGAAGATATGTTACAGACAAATAAATAAACAGATAATATTAGTCATTTATTACATCAGAATATTAATCTAATAAAAAGTAAATTAGTAATTTAATTTCTAATTTTTACAAGTTAATATTAACAATAAATATGTTTAGCAAAAATTTTCAGATCAATTATGAAGAATTCGTGAAAATGATGACAGCTTAGCTTCTTACCAATATGGTTTAGTCTTTTATCAAGTGTGTTCGAATCCAAATAGAAGAAACAATCGATCACCTAATTCATCATATAAAATAAATTCGTGAAAAAAATAAGTCAATTTATAGTTAAGTGGATCTTTTATATAGAACTATTTAATATTTTTTAATATTATTCATACATATCAAAATTATCGCTTAATTTTTACATCTAAAGAATAAATTTATGCTTGGTTTAAATTCTTAAATGATTTTTTGTTAAAAGTAAAGGTGTAGGAGAAAATAAATAAATGATTCGAAACAGTGAGTGATCGAAGATTTATCAGATTTATTTATTTATCAAATTTAAACAGAAATATTTATCACGGATAAAACTACCTATATGTTTTCACTACCTATATGTTTACGAATAAACGATGCATTCTAAAGTTTTCGACATGACGTTAATAAAAAGAATAAAAAATTTCAGCAATTCCGGATGATGATTTTTTTAAACGATTTAGAAAAACTCAATTCGATCATAGAATCAAATGGATTAAAGTTGAGAGAAGATGATTTCTGAACTTTCTTCACTTTTTATTTCTGACAATTTTTTCGAAATATCTTAGCACAAATGCATTACAAAATTTTCTAATCACGGAAGTGGAAGTGAAAATGAACAAGATGAGAGAAAAAAAAGAGCTGTTTTAAATCTGAAAATTCCAGTTGTAAAATTCAACTTCTGAAGGTTTAAATTTCCGAAAGTTGCTTTTTCCAAAACATATTTAACGAATAAGAAATTATTATATGTATACAGAGAAAGAGACAGATGGATAGATTTAAATATTTATATTTTTTTCCTTTAGTTTTATCAGTTTTGAACTACTCTGAATTCGAATTCACATTTTGACGGAAATCAATACTCTAAATGACTGATTAGCTGATTACCTTTAAAATGATTTTCAGCAATAAAAACAACAACTAAAAGTGATAAATAATCTAATTGAAATCAAATATTTTCAAGCTTCACTTCTTCCCGAAATAAAACACCTACAATCATGTTTTTATTATCAATCCTTATTAAGATCGGCAAAAGTAGAACTTAATTCAAATCGATGATATAGAGACATAAAATTTGGAAATCCTAGACGAATTTATTCAATATCAGATTTTAACACTAATATATTCTTAATAGATATCATAATTTCTAGAATAATAATAAATATTGACAAATATGATAGCAATAAGCTATTTGTTGGTCTAGCAAAATTTGTTGGAACTTTGATCCTCGATAATAACATAGCCTTTATAGGTTCTCAATCTATCATTAATAATATATATACGGTAAAAACAATACAAACAAAAACATACACATCAGAATTAATAATTTAAAAAAAAATATATGAACATACCCATAAACTGAAATACAGTGTCGCAGAAACGGTCAGCAAATATGCCACCGTCACATGCCTTCGTTGTTCCGAGAGCATGTGTTTCAAATAGCTCATTGGTCCCCATAAAAAACCAAAACTAAAAGTGTATTCGAAAATTATATCGCTCTATTTGATCTATTTAGGCAAAAAAGGAACAGAAATTGGTCTTTATTTATTTCAGCAATGATAATTTATTCTATTTTATTTTACAAAAAAAAAAAAATTAACGAAAAATTTGAATGTTTCAAATTATACTAAGCATATATTTCATGACAATTTCTTTAAATGTCATCAAAATAAACTAAAATTTTTCTAATCATGAAAACAGAAATGAAAATGATATAAAATGAGAAAAGAATGAACAAGAGTGAAGAGTATATTTTTTTACAGTATTTTGCAAAATAAATAATAGAATATTTATACCATTGTATTCTTCAAAATATTTAACTAAACGATACGCTTACAATACATTACAATACACATACACAATACATTGATACAACGATACAATTGCGTGACAAAAAAAAATTTTTAGGCAAAATGATAAATAAATATGAAATAAATCAATCAACGAACCTTAAAATTAACAAGATTGAGCCAAACGTATTCAAAGCAGCAAATTTTCGAGCCTGTATAACTACAGCAGGTAACAAAACAACAGCCTAGAAATGTTTCTTATTACTTTAAATAAAAAATACACTTGCTTAACCAGTCATTTTCTTCCGTTCCTTTCTGAAATGTAAAAAAGTACTCCGGAATTCAAATTTGCTTCACTCAAAATACTTTAATTAAAATATCATTATGCAACAACAGTATGATAATCAGATGACTCTTAATTATTTTATCTTTAGAAATCAATTATAAACTGTAAAGTAATCAGCTGTACTTACTATTCCAAAGCAAATAAAAGCTGCTCCTATTGACATGAAAAATGCAACAATCCTTTGCATCTTCGACATTCTATAACGATTTCATTAAATTTTCATTAAAATTAAAGATTTTCATTAAAATGATTTCTGAATGCTATTTTAGATATCATCAAGATTTTACGATAATTATTAGTCTTAGAAAATAAGATTTTTCTAAATGAAAGGGATACAAATGAATCTTCCACTATTTGTACTAAATCTTTTTAAGTAAAAATGATATAACATATAGAAGAAAAAATCAAAATGATTTATTAATTTTAAAAGATTGAAAGTTTTTGCCACTTAAATTGCTAAATTTGCAATTTTTTGAATTTTGGAATAAAATTTAAATTAGAAATAAATAATCAACAAATTTCAAAACTATTCAAATTCCAACATCGCATATTTGAAATTATTTTAAATATGAAGAAAAAGAAAAAAAACCCAAAAATGGATTCTTCGTTGGAAATAGAACCGAACCATCCACCATTTCTGCGATTTCGTGATTGTGGTAATTGTCTATTCGTTTCGCCAGTTGATTCGGTTAACATTTCTCGATCAGAATCATCACCTGATGAATACATCGACGATAATCTATTCAAACCAGATGTAAGTTTGGATCGTATAACTTTAATTGATGAAAATGATGTTGATGTTGCAGCTGTGCCAAAAATTGAATTTTTAGCTTTTTGCTGATTGACAAAATCTCGAAGATCTGACATGGCACTGCAAAAAGAATACATATTTATAACTAATTTAATCAATTTAAATAAAAAAATTGAAAATTTTGATGTTTATGGATAGATTGTTATTAATTACAATATTGTGTAAAGAAATTTGGATAAGTCATACGGAAATTCAAAACGGAAAATTCGATTTGATTACGTAACTGTTATGATTGAAATAATCATCCGTGTCAATGAGTTTATCCGACATTATAATTTTATTATTGTATAATGAAAAAGGAAAGCAAAAAGAAAAAATTTTTAAAAGTAACAAATAAACCTGAAACAGATGGTAGCTACAAATTTTTATTTTTTCTTTTTTTAAACTATTAAAGTATTAAAGCCTAAAATTCTATATTGTTTACAAAAATAAATTGTCTATCTGAATGTATGTATATTAAAGAAAAAAATCGATTTTTTGCTAAAAACGAAGAGCTATAAAACCATACAGGAAACCAACCAAAGTAATATAAAAAGCGTATAATAAATCATAAAAACCACATTTGAAAAATAATTACTAATGCAAAGAAATTTGAAATTAAATCAGAATTGAAAAAAAAAAGACAAAAGAGAATTGAAAATTAGAAATTACAACAAATGAAAATAAAATTTCGAACTACATTAAATTTAAAATAAGCCAAAAAACATAACTTTAGTACTCGTTCCTTTCTATTTCCTTTTCATTCTTTTTGAAATGATTGAGCAATAAAATAATTACGACTAATCTTTCATTCATTCTATTAAATATCACTAAAATTACTTTTTGTTGCCTTCTTTCCCCCTTAAGGAATATTATAATTAAAAATTAAAGGGACAATATCCTATAAGAATCACAATTTATTATTTAACAAGTAAAATCCACAGGATAGTAAAACCTTATTCATTATATCAGTTCCAACTCAAACAACTTGAGGAAATTTTCGACATTATTGATTAAATAATTGGAAAAAAAAGTGAAAAAAATGAAGAGAAAGAGTACTAATGATAAAGACAGGTTACATTAAATTCATACTTTAAAGTGATAAAAATCAATTCGGATTCAATGAAATTATCATCAATTATTCGAAGTAAGCCATAAATACACATTTGGATAAGACTACAAAAGTGAGCCATACACACACATTTGTAAAAGACTACATTTCTGATTTTACCATTTTATTTTTCTCTTACATAAATAAAAAAGTCCCAGACAAAGTTCAACATCATGATCAAGAATTCATAATGATATATGAATGTTTTACAATTATGAAAAGAACTGCATCCTATTCGCTACTTTTCAAATAAAACTTTCCAGTTTTATCTTAATTATAAAATAACAAACTAAACATAATAATATATAAATCATCACTTAATTAGTGCCACCAATCTTTTTGTTTCAAGAAAATTTTTCCAAGTGAAAGAAGAAAATGTTAAAACATGAACATGTGAACATAGATTTTAATGCTATTTTTAAGAGAGCAATACAAGAGTTTGAATTCACAACAACTAAGCTATGTTTAATACTAGTAGTAAATAAATACTTCCGCATTTTCAAAAGTTTTGTAATTTGACCATTTGAGGTATTTAGTATCTGCTCTTATAATTTTATAGTTGAAATTAGTGAGTTATTTATTGAAAAAAAAGAAGTTCTCTCTCTGTTCTCTTATTTAAACCAGGAGAGTTTGCTATACATAAATTTATCCTGGCAACTGACTATCCAAATTCCTTTTATATCATGTGATATAAATATTAAAGTAGAAATTGCAATCGCACATGAATAGAAATACAAAATTCATCAATTGTTAGAATTTCGCTTTATATCTAGTACATAATTGGCATTATTTTCAAACATATGAAGCATGAAAAGTAAATAAATTCAGAAATATGAAGTTAAGAACAAAACGGAGAAATGAATATAAATCCTGTATTAAACAAGGCTTCCGAATACACTGCATGTCAGAGATGTTATTTTTCTTATCAGTCATTTTCATCAACAATAATTTCTTCGTAATGATCATCATCTAATTCCACATACTGCAATTTTCCTTCCTCCAACATATTTCTCATTTCTGTTCGTAGTGTTCTCATTTCTTCTAAACAACGCATCATATCGCGTCGCAGTGCAATATTTGCCTCATAATAGCGCTGGCATGTGGCGCCTATAGGTCCTTCATGATCTTCCACTCTTTAAATTTCAAACATTAACTAAAAATCTATAAAAGAAGCATAAGAATCATATTCAGTATAAAAGCCTTCTAATATGACTGTGTACATGAATTATGAATGTGGCTTTCGATATATTCTGATGTCAAATTATCTGTTTAAAAAATGTAGATAAAAGAATAAAAAGTCATAAACTGAAAAAACTTGAAAATTAAAAATTTCAAATATCAAGAGCTTACCTAACATTTAATACATCCTGATTCAAGATTGTTTCCCACGTACCATCATCTACTTCTTCAGTACTGGCAACATTACTAATGTCTACTACTACATCATCCTCAACATGCTCAACTGCGGAATGACTAACAATAGGTATTTGATTTTTTGAGATTAGTGTGCCATCTGCAAACCTGAGATCCTGAAAATTTTGACCTTCTGTAGCGAATACTTCTCACTTTTACGGAACTGCTAATGATAAAAAAAACTCAAAGGTAATGATAAAAAACCTGGTACACCCCAATGTTCCTCCTAGTGATTACGTGTTGGCAAATGCAACAGTTGAAAATGATCCAGTCATGTACTATTTATGCAAAACCACCCGTTATAATTGCATGTTAAAAAAAGAAAAAACCGTTTTAGCAGAATCGTGGATGATGGGTTCATAATCTTTAGCAAAAAAGAAGCGATCAAGATTTTCTGCCAAATTTTTAACCATATCGAGCGTAAAGACTTCGCATTCTTCATGATGTGCAGGATACATATTTTCGAGAATTTCATCTTCTTCCACCTTCACCGTTGCTCGAGTCATCCCTATATATTTAGCTTTTAGTTCCATAGCAGGTACATATGAAATAATTATAGCATTAAAATTTCTGCATTTTGATATGACTTTCTAAATACTGTTTTGGATTCCAGTCCAATTATTTACGACAAAACGAAACGTAATACAGGTTCAGACTTCAGTAGTCTCACTTCGCGATGAAAACAATTCACAGAAGGAAACTAGAGATAAGCGTTCCGACAATAGAAAGATTGAAATAAGTAATTAAATATTTAATAAAAATGTGATTTGCTAGTTTTTCAGAACTTCAATTTTCTTCAATCTAATAAGGAGTGATAAAAATCTACTGATAAATAGATGCGTGAAAAAATTGAATAATCTAAACCTTCTACATTTCCCATCCTTCTTCGTCTCCGGCACAGAACATCACACTTGGAACATCGATAATAAATGATACCAAGTTTATCCGACTTCCCGTTTATACGGTAAATTCGTGCCGCTTGACCGTCTGGCTCAAAGATGATCAATGGTGGATGCTTGAAACGGCCGCTCATAATTTCGGCTTCATGAGCAATACCGCTATAATTTCACGAAATCAACCCATTTTCATAATCCCAAACCTTTTATTTTAATCATCATAACATTGAGAAATTCGTCATATTTTGATACTACACCGATGCTTTCATTTTTAAATGCCAGAAAACAACAAAAAAAACCTCTGATCTTCTTCGGTTTCACCATCACCTTGCACATTGTTCATCATTCTGAAGCAAAACATTTTAAGAACCAAAAGAAAGACACTACCATTTCAAGTATTTGCATATCATAAAAATTTCTAGTGGTTTTCGTCGGTTCTTTAACTTACTTGTTGTTATAAAGTATAAAAAGAAAAGAAAACTTGGCATACAAAAAGTAGCGTATTAGACTAAGCTCCATTTCCGACCTCATATACTCTTCTTCAAATAATGGTTAACACCATCAGCCAACTTTTAAAATGATCTTTAAAGTATATAGAGAACCTTCTATTATGCATAAAGAATTGCACAAACTAGTTAAACCTTAAAAGCTGTCGATTCTTTTGCTTTCTCATCCTTTCGGCTTGATGACACAATCGACTATATTTCTTAGGGAGCGATTTCCATTTATCCGGAAAGGTATCGTCATCCTGGATATGTCTTTTAAGTTCACGATTTTTCTGAGCTACCAAAGCTCCCTAAACATGCAAAAAAATGTAAATTTTATTTGAAAATTTTCAAACAGAGAGACTTCCACAAATTTTCAATTCTTATTTCAAAGTGTGGAATTAATGAAAATCAAAAAAAAGCTAACTAGCTTTCTGGCTGCCTCGGGTGTTAAATTACCAGCTTGAATCCTCGCCCGACAAGCTCGATCAATCTCCTGAAGCTGTTGAACTTCCTTTGGTACTGGTTTACATTCCGGCAAGTGTTCGGGATATGCATTTCCGATTATTCGTCCATCTTTCGTCTTAATATGAGCGAAATAACGCTTTGTACGATCACTTGATGTACCTGCGCAAAAAAAAATCTTATTTCGATAATGGATATTTTGACTAATACAAAATCTGAAAAACTAATCAGTGAGAGTGATGATAAGTGAAAAAACATACTTGAATTTTTTAACTTGCTGTTCGCCAGGGAGTCACATTTGGAGCATCGATAGTAGCATGTTGCACCCTGTTTACCTCGTCCATAAGCACTGCACCGATATATTCTCACTTTCGATGGATCATCCTTTTCCGGAATTACTATCGACGAACGACTCAATCGTAGAGAACGAACTTGTCGTGGTATTGGTGGTACAGGAGATGTACTCGCCGTTCTACAATATATTATTGTGTATTAAAATTTAATCATCAGTAACTTTCCTCGAATAATCTACGTCACAACTTACCCATCAGATAATTGTTGCTCTTGATTCTTCTTGTCTTCTAATTCAATAAACTTTTTCGCCTCACCACTAATACTATCCATGCCTACATATGCAACCGCTTCATTTCTTTCATCGCTCATTTGTGGAGACTGTGCCATTGTTGCATTATTATTTTTCGACAGCGAATATGTACCATACTGAAGTGGGTTTCTTTTTTAAAAAAAGACAAATATGCAAGAAATCCTGATTAAATTTAAACTGCATTTCATATTTCACTATATTATAAATATATATCTTCTGGAGTGCAACAGTTTTTTTTGGTTTTTCCTACTGACAGGTAAAACACAACTAATGTAGAAAAATACAGTTTTTACAAACTTAGCAAGACAAAACCATATGGTACACAAATTACAAAAATTCTGGTCAATGGAAAAAACCGAACTTACTTTTTCCTCAAGTAAATAGTGGACTCGTTTCCGAACGGTTGACTGTGACAGTTGACATCCAGTTTTATATGCGATCATATCTGTTCCCATTTTTTCCGTCAACTCCCTAGATGCAATCTTTTCCAAAATCTTCCGTATAGACGGCAAAGACCAATCTATTTTGCTATTACTATAAATAATCTCATATTTATATGGATAAATGAATCATCGAATTTTGATATACTTTTAAAAAAATTGTTAATGACTTTTTAGAATTAATTGATTTCTGTTTGCAGAACCATGACAAAAAACTCAAAACATTTCTCCATCTCATTTTATTCAAGAACAAAAAATTTAGGAGCATTAATAATAGAAAAATGGACAGAAGGAAGGGAAACATTTACATATTATTCAATAATATTGTTGCCTTAATTCGTTTTTGAAGGAATTTTGATATGTCACTTGAATAATTAAAACTATCTAAAGGAAACTACAAAGAAACTACTCAAAACTAACAGATATTTCCTCGTAATTTCTCGTCTAAAAATTAGTGCTCTAATAACAAGCAAAAAAATTTATTTGAACTACTTTCAAATGAACTTTCACAAAAAAATAAAGATATAAAAATTTTCATTCTCTAATTCTCTGACAAATTCATCAGTTGCAACTTAATCCAATATGATATCAAATGAAATTTGCGAAAGTAAAAATAATGAAATAAAAATACAAATAATTAACGTCGAAATATTAACATACTTCGTCCTGCTAACACTAGATATTGGCATGTCATCTTTGGAATTTTCCTGAAATCAGACATATATTCTAGACGCTGTTCCTAAGGATGCAGAAATAAATCGTAGTTTATACCGATGTTACCTTAACCTTATTTTCTGAAAAATTGATAACATACATATTAAACCCTGATCAGTACGAGTTATGTCTTTCAATTCATTGGGATAAATAACATGCTTAGTACTGCTCAAGGTTTATTACTGAAATAGGAAAGTTTAACTATGTTGTGAAATCATCTACAGCATTACTATTCAGTCCTTGATAACTTCATGAAAAACTTCTAAATAACTCAATAACTTTAAAATTTTTATTGTGGCATTAATTGTAAACGAAAATATGGATTTATTTTATTATTCCATAATACTTTCTCTTTAAATAAGCATTTTCACATATGTTACGTTAAATGCAATTTCGCCCTTTGCAAAGTATTGATTTATTTATTTAGGACTTCAGCCATTTTAACAGTGATAATAAATTACATTTTCGGAAAAAGCTTTTGCTTTATATATTTGTATAATGAAAAAATAAAAAAATAGAAAATAATTTTAGGCTAACCTCAATACAGGTATAGTAAAGAAAATATACCTCTAAGGTAGGTTCAGCCAATTCTTTTGGTATATCCACTGATATTTCCTCTGTTTTCAGTACTTCTGGATGATTGTTTGCATAGTGACGAGTTATATTTGTAGGTGAACAGCACTTGATAATTCTTTTGCATGCATTGCATCTAAAATCGTGACCATCTCCATTTACAAGAGTCCAAATACGACGATTTCGTTTACGGCCCAGAGGCATTACTGTCGAAGTATTCGACGTGTTACTGCAATCAACGCTTATTTCGTTCACCTGGAAAGAATTCTTAATTGATGCTAAACATATACAATCTTTTTATCTTCATTACAACTTCAAAGTAAAATTAAAGCAATTTTTGATCTATCATACTGCATGCGTAGCGTATTTCCATTACCAAATTCGGGAAAATAATACGGAAAAAAATTGATGCAACGGCACATTTAATATAACATAAAACTAGGAGAAATTTAGGAAACGGATTTTTCTTAAAAACAATTAAAATGTCAAACAGAGAGGGGAAGGAAAAAAACCGAAAGTAAAGAAATACCACTGATGCTGAAAAAGTTCTAGTAAATGAATTAACTGGTTAAATATATATTAAAAAGCGTTCGTAAAGTGGTTGAAAGATCTTATTGACTTTTAAAACAATTCTTGATATGCAATAAGTCCTTACTTGTTTCGATGTACTCTGTTCCGAAAGAAAAACATTTGATTGCATTTCTTCTTTATCATCAAGCTGTTCGGAGGGTTGATCAAGCAATGAAGAATCAAGATCCCTGAATATTAAAACTTGAAATGAAATTCGAAGTCGAAAGGCTTCTGAAATAAAACCATATAAACGAATTTATACTTTAAGCACCATCATTTCTCCTAATATTTAAATAGTTTTCCGTTTTTAATAAATAATATACTTGAAACGAAGTTATCATGTGTTCTAATTCGAACATTGAATAGCTGGCTTGAGGAAATTATTTAAAAAATGAAATTAACCCTTCTTTCGAAACAACCGACATGTCTTCCAAACTATGCGAACCACCGGACTCAGTCTATTTTACACCCTTTCAGCGTACCAAACATGAAAAATAAAAATTGTATGCTTAATTTATTTATAAAAACACAAAGCTCAATCAATTTTTCAAATAAATAAATTATGCAATAAACATTTCGATATCGTTCACATTCACCAACGTTAAAAACCAAAATTTTTATTTGAATAAAATTTGATAGATACAGGAAATGAATAACTGTGACAAATATACACAAAGAATGCCTATATCATCGAGATCTTTCATCGTCATTAAATAATTGGATGTAAGCAAGTTTGAATTTGTTGAACGGGATTCTCCATACCGGATATTCGAATACCTGACATTGACATTTCTGACATTTCCATAAAATCTTCTAGACGTTTACAGAATACGTCAGATACAATACTTTTGTTTCCATTCTAATTTTCTGTATTTCTGATTTTCGGTAATTAAATCTTTATCACGAGCATTTGTTGTGTTGACTTATGAATAATAATAATAGGAAAATGTAAATTGAGGGAGAATGATGATAAGAAGTCTCCAAGGAAATAAATGCAGTAAAACCGCTTCAAAAGGTGAAAAGGAAGAGAGATGCAGCAAATCTGATACCAAGAACACTCAGAAGAACTAACATTTCTATGAATAAATAACCTAAGTTGTTTGTTTTCCGAACTTATCATCTAATACTAAATTGCTGAATAACTAAATATATTAAAAGCAGAAATAAAAATTATTAGTTGTGAAATTAATGCAACATCATAGGTATTAAAGATCATGCAACTTCTTTCCCACAATATTTCTCTGAATAGTTCTATTAGTTTATAGAAGATAATAAATTCGACTTTACCTCTTTATAAATGTCATTGATTTGTGAAGAAACAGATAATGCAAACAATGAGACTTTTTTTGAAAAATGGTATGATAGAGGAAATAACACGAGAAATCGACTCAATCAATCCTTAATAAAGAGCAGCTCCTTAGTCGGACACTCAACGCAAAATGTTTGATACTGCATTCTTATAAATAATATGTAAAAGCCGTTAACAAAAATGAATTACTCATCTATAACATAAAGTGTGCTATTATCACCTTCCTCTAAAATTTGGCCATCCTCAATATAATATTCAGCATTTGAACCAGAAATACGTTTCATTTCGTTAATCAGTGATCTCATTTCATCTACACTTCTCAACATTTCCTGATATAATTCTACATTTTCTTCATAAAGACGTCTACAAAAGCATCGCTGTTCCTGAGATTTCGAAGCTGAACTGATGAGACTGAAATGAAAAAAAATATTATGCTGGAAATTTGTGCTCTGATAGAACACTCCATTATAAATCAAATTTATAAAACACTTTCTAAAATACTGATAAATTGCATCACAAGAAAAGATGGTTGTTTAATATCCTGCTAACACTAACATTCTCTCATTCATAACTGTTGTATCCCAGTTCTGTTCATCTGATCCGCCAGTATGGAAAGTTCCATTGGACTCATGAAAAATATTCCATTCAGATTCCTGAAAAGCTTTTCGAGCAAAATGAATTGAATTCTCAATTATGCTCTTAACACATAATTAAAAGAAAATTCAAACACCTCTGCTTTCTGAACCATAAATCTAAAGTCATAGTTACTGGTTAAACTTTTTATCATGAAATAGATCACTAATTCAAGTTTTCAACAGCGTTATTATAATACAAATAATACGGACCAGCACTGCTTTCAAAGGAATAATCCTATGATTTGCTACAACACAAAAATTTTTTAAATCGTCGCCCAGCTCTCTTAGTGATTCCAGTGATGCTGGCAAACATTCTGCATGATGCGATGGATATTCAACTACTACATCATTTTCTACTTTCAGCGCAGTTCGCACGGACTCTGAAAAATATGAAATTATGAAAGATCTAGGTATATCAATCTTTTTTTTTCACTTAGTAATTTTTTGTTCAATAATGATAGAGAAAAACTCAATATTAAGTTTACACCGAACAAAATTTAGAAACGAATCAGAAAATTTTAGCATTTCCGTAGTTCTAAATGAATATTTATTAAATATATGTAAAAATGCTTTCTTGTACATACCGTTATCTCTATTTTGATACAAATCGTCGCATCTGGAACAACGATAACACGATATTTCTTGATCAGATAGTTTACTATTCCCATCGTAAATTCGTACTAACATTCCATCGGGTTCTGGCACAATCAATGAAGAATAATCAATACTGCTGGATGATGAAGTACCAATAGGATAAATACTGAAATTAGCGAAAAAGATCAAATTAAAGAAAACCAGGAAGTTAAAAAATTTTTTTTGGAATAGGAAATATGAATATATCGAAATACATGCTTAAAATGTTGCAACTGATATACTTACCTCATGTGATTTGTTGTTTCGGCAACATCACTGATGCAGGCTTCGCTTATAAACCTAAACAATTAACTACACTTTCCTTCAATTCAAAACTGAAAAGATAATATTTAGTCGATGTTTTAAAAAGGATAAAAATATTAAACTTTCATTTCATTTCTTTAGGACTTGCCTCAATAAATGATCAACATCCGACAGTTCACTTCCATTTATGTCACGACTCAGAACATCGAATTTAATACTTGATCGTTTCGGTCGCTTACGCAAACTGTAATTGGACTGTCTGTTGATATTTGAACTCTGCTCATCCATATGTTCCCTCTAAATAAATACGCCGTAAATTTTAAGCTACAAACAATTATTAAACTCTTCATTAAAAAAGAAAAACTATTAAATGTCTATTGACAAAAGGAAGCAACTGAAAAACTTAGCTAATACAAGTTATGCTTCTCTTGCTGACTTTACTGACAGCAAAAGAAATCCTCATCCCAACATAATTTCGAATAACTTTACTCTTCATTAAAGCCGTTTGAAATCCCTACACAATGACTTTCGACTGGAATTGGAGTCGAAAATTTGTAATGGCAGAGCAATTGAAACAAAATGAACGACAAAATGAACCAACGAGTTTTTGTGAAGAACCAAGTGACAGATTACTGGCTCTAATCCTCGCTCGGCAGACACGATCCATTTCCTGCAGTTCTCGGATTTCTCTAGTTACTGCGTGACAGTTGGGATGATGCTCTGGATGTGCGTTTCCAATCAACTTTCCGTTCAGTGTCTTTACATATGGTTGGTAACGCTTAGATTTGACACCACCTTTAATTAATATTAATGAAGGCAAAATAAATAACATTAGTAATTTAAATAAAATAATGATTCCGGATGATAAGAATTAACTGGAAAACAAAAAAATTTTGCGGACTTGATTCTATTTAATGCTTCTCCAATTAATCTACTTAACACTTCCTTTAGACTTTTCAAAAAATTTTCAAGTTAATAATATCTTACTTTAGTATTTTATCATAGTGCTTTATAAGAATCTAATTACGAAAACCTTTCTTTTCGAGTGACTCGCATTTTGAACATCGATAATATATTAGCGATTCCGACTGTTCACAATTTAGTGGACGATAAATTCGGAATTTGCTTGGATTATTTTTCTCTGCGATTGCAATCGACGACATGATTAACTTCCCTGTTTCTGTCGAAAAATTTGATGATATAGAAGAACTGGGAAGGCTGCTGCAAATGAAACATACTATCAATACATAAACTTAACTAAATACCATCAGGCATTGCCAAAATTATAAGAAAAAAGAATCATTAGACATACAATGTTAGTCTTTAAATTTTATGCAAATTGATTTAATTTAATCTTTTAACCTAAAAAAATCATTGATTGTAAACAGACTGTAAACGTGACCAAACCTTTTTAGCGAATCGTTCGCAGACATTTCTACAGAAAGGCCTTCTTGTTCCACAATATTTACGTTAATTTCATTTGCTCCATCGAGGACCACATCATTTCCAGATGATAAGAACCGGTTCCTTCCAGTCATACGTAGGATTTTTTTCTATCAGCTATAAGTGATATATGATTTCCTTCAGCTGAAATCGATATCTGGTTTTTTATAACCATAATCAATTCCATCAAATGAAGAGAAAATGAATGCTGAAAAAACAAACGCTGTAAACAAAATGGGATTGTACTATATTTTTCAAGATATCGATACCGGATAGATAATTATTATTATGTAAGGAAAGATTGGAAGAAAAATGTTTACATTCTGCCTTGCGTTAGTTACTCTTTAACTTTCAACATATTCATCTATGTTACATTATATTTCTTTTTAAAAATTCCTCATAACCCTATCTGAAGAACAAAAAAAGATCATTCCCTGATATTTATGGGTTATCCATTGAGAAATTTTAATACGCAGAGAGAAAATATTTCTTTATTTTTTCACGTAACGCCTCCTACACTGTAATACGTGACTTTACATAACCCACCGATACGCTTATATTTCTTCTACGTAATCTACATTATTACATTATGTTAAAGTAATCAATTCACGTAACTTAAAACAGATGAAAGTAAATACTGTATGTAAGTAAAAAAAACCAAAATCATGATTTCTTATCACTAATTATAGCTCTAAGTATTTAATAGCTGGCACTATTTACTAAATCACTATCAGATAATCCAACCTTAGCATTATATATCGTACCCATTATATTTCTTAGTATTAAGCTTTCATAGTACACATCATTGCTATTACTCAAAATGTCGTCAACCTCTCGTTTCTCTCGGATTATCACATTATTACTGCTACTCCTAATCTCTAACCAAAACAATCACATTACCTCTAACCCGTCCTCTCCCACCCCTCAATCCATCCTTGCATCATCAATGACAACGCATACATAAATCGCTGGCAAATAGATCCATACCGAAAGTGTATAAACTACCGTATGTCAAATTTTCGTTGTAAGATTCAAAGTATTTTTTTGATTTTAACTTATTCATTTTAAAATTATTTCTTAAATTTATGAATTTATTAAGTTTAAATAATGTTGCATTATTTTAATAATCAATTCTTTATACGACTGAATGTATTTCTTTCGGCTGATAGAGGATCCGGAAGAAGATGTCCGGACAATTGACTATTTTTTGTAATCATTAATTTTATCAATTATCAGGTCGTCCGAAATCACGGAAACAAATTGATACTACTCGATATCTTATTCTTCCTTGAATTCTGCTTGCATTTCATGATTTATGCATATCATTTTGTTAAAGCAATTATCATTGAACTTCATTCTTGAACTGTTAGAAATAATTCATTGAATAGAGGACAATATGAAAATCAGTGCTCCTATCATTCAGTGCCAAATTTTGGAAAGATTTTCATAATGGATGAATAATTGGATGAATTCCAGATATTTGCACGAGCTTATTACGGAAATGCATGAATTAAGTGCAATTGAAAAAGAATATTCAAGATTACTGCCAAACAGAATGTGAGATTTATTGTACAACAAACAGTTCGATGATTAGATGAATTCGTCTGAAAATGTTCTCTAAATGTTTTTTACAGAAATAAAATGAAATACCGTTGGCATGTCATGTAGTTGGCAACTACTTTTGTTTCTTCGCATTCCAATATTTCCCTTCTTTTCTATCGATCATCATCAATTTTTCGTACAGTTTACTGCTCTTACGATAAATAGATTTCGTTTTAAGTTTGAGTAAGGCATACATCAATCATAGTACTATAAGAAAGCGAAGATAATTTCCCTTTTTTAATTTAATGATATATCATTTTCTACAGCTTCAGTTTTCCTTTATCAATTGAAGCTAAATATTTGGAGAAATTTCATTCCTTTTTTAATAGCGCACACTAAATTAGAATCTTATAAGGAATGGAAATAAAACTTCGAGTTCCTAATTTTGTTGTTAATCAGTAAACCACAAACACTACAGTTTAATCAAATTTTAAACTTAAACTAATTAAACCAAGGTAAAATTACACAAACATTCTTTATCATCAAATCATTTCGGTTTCCCAACCCTATCGTTTCATTTAAGATTATCAAATTCTATAGTTTTGAGTATCATAATAGCTGATATCAAAAAATTAATTATCAATTTATCAATTTTATCAAAAGACCAAAGTGTTAATTACGCATAAAAAGCAAAGAACTTGCAAAGCGCTTTGTCAAAACGCTCAGAAACAAACTCTCAGATTCTGATACCTGAAAAAGATCACTATTGATAAATAATAGTTGAAAGTTAATTAATTCCATATGATCAGGTTTTTTTTTCCTGGGAGAAGAGGTCAGAGATTGATGATAATGGATTCTCATTCAGGAGAAATTTGGACGCTTCTTGGTTTAGTATTTTTTTACTCTCGGTAAGTATTACTATTAGAGTTATGAGGAACTTGAATATGATTCGCGACTTAGTAACTCGATTAGATTCAGGAACACAGCGATACTAAGAAGTAAAATTGACATGATATTCAGGATCACCGGCTAGAATCTCGTTTGAAGAACTATCAGGTTGGGAATATTTATCAGAACTGTTTCATGTGCTAGTGTGAGCTAATGATTCAACAATTACACTTTGTACTATAAAACTTGCAATTGGCTGGCAACATGTGAATCAGTATCTTACGAGAAAACAATTTCTCCATGTTAAAACAGTTAGTGTAAATTTCATTTTTTATATTATCAATTTTGCCATATTGATAATATTTTCATTTAATATATAAGTAAAGTATTTCGAGATTTATGCTATAATTCAATCAAGCATATTTCTGCTGCATCTCATGAAAATTGCGTACAGAACGTACCAAAATTATCGATGTGCACATTTTATCACACTAATCATACACATTTTTCTATTTAATTCATTAACAAGTCAAATGTTCCGATAGAATTATACTGTATTATTGCTAACTAATAATCATTAGATACTGTATTTCTTCATTTAAGATTGGAAATAAAACTTTGTAACTTGCTATCGGGTTGCTTTAGTCATGCTTCATGTTACTTATGACTTATATTGTTTGGTTTTTGTTTATTACTGTGCTGTTTGATTGCAACTTCACGTCGATACTTCTCCGATTGAGCGCTTACATTCAAAGTAATCGATAGAACCATCAACAATATAAGTAAAAATGCACCATACCTGAAAATTTTAAATGAGAAATGAAAAAATTAGAAGTGAGAAGACGATAAGATCTATTATGATATTCAAATACTATAGAATTAATTTGATAATTTTAAATGAAATGATAATATTAGGAAACTGAAATGATTTTAAAGTAAAAAGTATTTGTATAATTTCACCTTGCCTTAATTAGTTTAAGGTTGAAAACGGGATTTTTCGATTATTTTAAGTTTTGAAGATTTAATATCTTTTTTTGTATTGCTTGTTCCCTGTTTACAGAATTTGTCTGTTGTAACCTTTTAATTTATTTTGAATTTTTCATTTACGACAAAGAAGTTTTTTGCATCCTTTAGTTGTATGCTCTTTCTTTTTATTTTTATTTTTTGCCTTAGGCTAACTGTAAATAAATATCTATGTAGTATAATTAAACTTGTCCTTTATATTTGGAAATCTTTATCACAGAAATTCCTTATACCAAATGTCCAAAATCCTAATTAGCTATAAATGCTAAACATAAATTATTTTCTTTTTATCATCGCTTCATCTTCAAATAACTAAACGATTATTGATTAATCATTGGGTTTATCATTTGTAAATCTAGATGATCGATCACTGATTTGTCTATTGTTTCATCTATCAAATAATCCTTTTGTTCATATATCAAATGACTTCTTAACTCCTTTGTTCGAGTACTACCAATTGTCCACTATTATATCAAGCGCTCGTCAAGAACTATATAGAGTGCTTCGGGAATCGGTTTTATCATTAATAGTTAGTTCGATTCACTATCTCAAACCATCCAAAGTCCTGATAATTGTTATCATAACGATTAAACTTCCCTATCAAATAAAGTTATCAAACTATGTTAAACTAAACCTCGCCCAAAACCACAAAAACTTTATTAACAGATGGGGAAGGAATAATGTGCAATCTAAGAAAACATTATTTTTGTATTTTATGTATTTGTATTTTAATTATGCATTGCAAAATTTTACCTAAATATGAAAAAAAGCTGTTGTATTCAAACCTGATACCAAAATTAATATATTCAACAAATTCCTGCCGCTGTTTACCCTTATTGACAACAAGGCTAAACGTCCTTAGTACATCGCCATCATATGCTCGATGACAGCTGCAAAAAACAATCGGAAATAATACCTGAAGATTATAATTTTTTATGAGTTATTTAAATTAGGTGTGTAAAAAAGCCTAATTAATTTGATAATTTTGCTCATTCGACTAGTGAATTGCGTTCAGGAAATTTCGTGATAATTTGAGAATGATGAATTTGATATAACAATCTGTTATCAATTTGTTGGTGAAAATTCTATTTTTACCTGTAGAAACTTTCATCGTCTTCTAATTTGAGGTAATTAATGATAAGCTGGTTATCACCGTCGATATAAATCCTCTTATCGGGATATTGTGCCAGTAGTGAAGTTGATGAGATGTAAGTCTCATTTAATGCCCAAAAAATGCCAAATTCTTTTTGTGGACAAGATAAAATATAAGGATCATTTTCAAGAGCCTAAAAAGTGCATTTCAAAATTCGAAATAACATTTAGGATAATTTGAATTGAGTTCAGATAGAAATGCAGAATTTCTATGAAATCACTATAATTTATTTTTCATCAATGATTGAATTGAAACTGTTTTTGGAAGATTGCTGTTTTTAAAGTTCAATTTCAATTTATCAAAGTTCCAACTAATTTAATTAAATTATTTAAAAGACTAGAATTCGGAAAATTTTCAAAATCCTTTGTTAAATATAATTAACATATTGACTTTTTAGGATGTATCAGAATACCTGTATGGCTTCTCGTTTCACTGCTTTGCGAAGAGGCGGTAATCGTTCATTCATTTGATACTCACCTGGTGGAATTTTATCAATAATAATATCTCGACCAAATTCATTCTTATCGATAACCACGCGTGTTTGTTCTATTTTAACTTGTGTACATGGTACCTGAGATACAATCAGTTATTACATACTTTGTAAGATAGGTGGATGACTAAATGTAGATTAGGTAAAACTAAGATTTATGCAATTACTTTATTTATTATATAAACGTAAGTCTATGCAAAAAGAATTTATAACTAAAATCTATCATTAAACGTCATCCTTATAATAATTAATCGTGTCAAGTGCACCTATGATACAATTATTTATTTCAAAGCCGATATATAATTGGTTATTATTTTAATCCATCTAAATGTCAAAGGTTAATTCCTCTTACATAACAATTTTTAACATGGACGATATCATGAATGGGCCATAAGATATTTCGTATTTGAATTGGTATCAATGAACTGCGACAAGGAATATGGGAGAACAGTTGCATATACGACACTGAAGAATTCGCAATTGCATCGTAAGATATGCCAGGAGCAATCTGAACTTCTTTCAGTCTCATCAATGTTGGATCATTTGAAGGTTAAAGGTTAATCAATCAGATCATTTCTCCCATATGTCCTGGTAAACTAGTAAAATGTTTGTTACCGATAAATGGCAAGCAATCTTGCGACGCTTTTCGCCTTCCTTTGTGTCGCAATTACTGCATTCACTCCATGGAGTAGCGAAAGCACTCGATTGCAATTTCAAATTGGCGAATTCATGACGCATAGCTTTTGTTTGTCGCGTTACGTCGCTATTTATTATCTAGAAATAAAGTATGCAACAAATGAATTCAAATAATCAGTCAATTTTGGTATTGAAATTAAATGGAAATCCGAAATGAGTTAAATTTAAATATCAAATTAGTCAATTTCAATCTTTAAATTTAAACTGTACTAATAAGGTAATTAGTCATTGGCAAACTAACAATTTCAGGTGTTGAATTGGTGATCACATCGATGTAAAATATATTAGCTATATTTACCGTATTGTTTACACGTCTTATGCAACGATACCAACCCATGTCTTTTCGGCTTAATTTTGGTAATACAAGTTCAAAATGGTCACCAAGTTTGGGTTCACTTACTTCACGTTTCATGAATCTGAACTTACGTAAAAATTAAAGTATATAATTTAATCCATCGCTTTTAAAGTAAAAAATTTTTCCAAGTTTTGAGCGAAAATTTAAATTTCACTCTGAAACTTCACCAACTTTGAAATTTTCAAAAAACAAGAAATGAAAAATTTATCCAAAATAAGCTACACCAATTACATTACTGTAGTAATACCATAATTTTCCAGTATGCTTCCTAGACATATTTTTAGCATGTACACCTTTATACTTGTAGTATTAGATATTGATATAGGATCACTATTATTAAATACTGGTAGCAAACTATTAAATTACAGTATCAGTAGAAGTAACTTATTCGTCATAATACGACTAATTGATAACATGACATACTTTTTGATAAGACTTATGGTTTTTTCAGTTACGGAAAGATTTGGATCGATGTCAACGATACTTCTCCATGAACCGTTCACGCCTTCTTCAAAACTAGCCTTTTCCCAGTTGTAATCCCATTCATTCGTTTTTAACTTACCTTCACGCTCAACTTCTGATAAGATAAACTGTAAGTATAAGTGCTTATCATAACAACCTCAACACTATCAATCCTCATGTTTTTTCATCTTGACAAAAGTTTAAAAATAATTTTCTATTGAAAAAAAGATTGGGTATGTGATACTTCTACCTCTTTTACTTTATCAATAATTCGACGAATCTTTTTTCCTATAAATGATTCATTTGGTTTCCAAACTTCTTCCACTTCCGTTTGCTCTTCCGGGCTTAAACTACAAAAGAAAAAAGGTCATCGCAATAGAAATCGATAGCTATTCTACCTACTCCTGAATTGATAAAAATTAAGCTTTTCCAACGAATATTTCCAATTTCTCATTCTCATCTTTTCCATTTTAAAGATTTTTGCTAAATTTGTAAAGATGAAATTATGGTAAATGTGATTCATTTCAGGTATATTACTACTGTCCACAACGGTCAGTACAGTGGTCGATAGGTCAATAGGTGAAGAGTGACCATCTGAAACACTGGAGTTCTAATTCAGCATCTCGTAATGCGACAATTGCTTGAATTGGTGTCACTTTTTGCTTGATATATTCCTCGCGTCCTTCCATACATCGATAATAGCTATTCAATTTACGATTGTAATCTGTCTTTTGTTCCTCATTTATTTCTGCCTTTTCAATCGCACTGTAAAATTACCAATGGAATGATAACTCATTAATTTTAAGTAATTATAAATATTAATGTCGTTGCTACTTAAATTGATTTAACTTTCAAGGAACTTATCAGTAATCATGATTATAAATAAAAGTCTAATGATCAATTTCATGAAAGATTTACTTGATAAATCGATATTATTTTTTTTAGAAATTAATAGCGATATTAATCTACGTGAAATTGAATCTATTCGGTATCTCAACGAGTGAAAAATTTTTATAAGAATATTTTTACTGCGGTGAAATTAGGAATTTAGACCGATAACATCAACTACCTTATCAATAACCTTATCAACCTTACCAGCATAATATGCGAAGCCTTGAAATTTGATAAAAGATTATCAGATCATGCAAGCGGATTAATTCCTACCAATTCAATCTACTAATTCAAACAAATATCGAGTAATCCTTTCCTATTCTAAACTCTCGATTACTATATAGTCTATTTTTGATACTTGTAATTTTACTTAATTCAAAATGATGTATATAAAGTTAGAATCTTTTGTTTTTTACAGTTTGCAAAGATTTTAAAATTGCTTTAATGCATCGTTTTGTGCTACATTGATTAAAGCTTTTCCCAAAGTCTTTGAGAATGATTGAAGTTATTAGCTTATTTTCATGAATATTTTCTTCTATTGAATCATTCAAATTATACAAAAGAGTATTCCAACATTTCTTCATTTTGTTTAAATGTGATCTTTCTGCAGTCAAATTAGCTAATATTTTTTTATAAAATTTTGAAATGGAATCATTTAAATTGTGATTAGCTTTCACTTAATTCAACTGATATTTAATTGATAATTTTACCGTGAAAAATAAAGAAAGACTGTGAAAACAACCGAACGAGAAGTAATCTTCATTTCGAAATAAATATTTAATTTTACTTCTGCATATTAATTATAATAAACTAAAAATTAATTATTGCTCGATTCCCCTAACAGTTCGATAACATCAAAATCAATTGCAAGACTTAAAATAATATATTTTTCAAGATAATTAATTACTAATTCAGTATTTAATAAGATTTCATTTGTTGTTTATATTTGTGTTATTTCATTGAAAAAAGCTTTAAACTGCATTTTAGTTAATGTGTAATCATCACTATTTGATGAAATTTTGTTGTTTAATTTAAATTCATTGACTCAATTTGAACAGTAATCTCACATTTTCATAAAACGATATAAGTAAGTAACAGTTACAGTTAACCTTAATCTTGTTTGATATAAGAATAAATTCAATATAAGGCGCGAAATATATTCTCATTAATGCTATTATTTCCGTTTCTTACTTTCAGATGATCGCTTCGTTACCTGCAACACCAAATGATTTCATTATCAATTTTATCCTTTTGGTGAATCTCCCGATTAACGTGATGACACATTTTATAAGCGAAAATATTGATCGATGCTTTCCGGAATCACATTAGATCGGATAAGGTCAATTGATCAAGGAATGAAATAATCTGTTAATGCATCGATAGTGAGAATCAATTTTGTACAAAGCAATTACAATCGTTGATCGCTTAAATTTAATTTTAATATGATGTTTGGAAGAGTATTACAAAAATTATAAAAATAATTATGCAAATTTTCAAATCTATTTATTCATTAATTTTCTCTTCCGCTGCTTTTTCTCTTTAATCTTTGATCGTAGAATGGGCAATTTACAGCATTGATCACTCCGGTTTTATTATTCCAGGTGCTTATTTGATCAGTAAATGATATCGCTTATTATTGGATGATGCTATTTAAATCCGTTACTGATGATTGACGTAAATTACTGTTGATCTCATGACATGTTTCACGTTGAAATATATATCTGTCATAGTATATATATATGACAATTATTCAAAATTCAATAAATTAAATCAATTAAATCAAATAATGAGGTAAATTAAATCAAAATTTACCAGTCAGTTAATTTGATTTAATGCGAAATTTCTAGCTAGCAAGCAAAAATCGAATTTTTTTTCCCAAATCATCCAGGTTGCGAATGGTAATTGTATCCTGAATTCTGTTTTCTGCCTCGTCCTAAATTGCAGTAACTGTTTCTCCATTGCCCTCTATAATTTTTCCGTATATTAAAATGCTATCTATAACAAACAAGTTAGCGAATAATTATCTCGAAGATATGAATTAATAAGAATTATATCCATAAAAAATTCAATACGTGGTATATTTTATATGATATTGATTACAATAGATAATTGATTCCATCTTTGTTTCAGAATTTTAGGTTTCCTGAAATAAAAAAAAATAAACAATCAGTTGGAGTTGAAATTCATTTTTCAAATTTGAGTACTCCTGCATGCCTGAAAATTTCTCTTCAAATTAAATGAATATGTAATGTTTCGAATAGAATTCATTTACGACAGTATTTCAATTCTTCAATGACACTTCAGGTAAATGAATTTCATTCAATTTTGAAATCAAATGGGACAACAAAATCCGTCGCAATTACATTTTTGCATTCATTACAATTACCCTAATAATAGTTGTAAAGAATTATTTAGACATTTTCCAACAAGATAAATGAAGTGATAATATCGATATATCAACGAAATGGTGTCAAGAATTCATTGATCAATTGATAAATGCAATCATGCTATCGTCGTATTTGACATTTAATCTATTTCAGTATCATATTATTTATCATATTTTAATTGATTTCTTAATTATAACCCTTTGTTTTAACGGAAAATATCATAGTAGTGTAAAGAGAAAGCTTATACTTGACCTTTCCATCTTAGCTTTTCCTTTTTTCTTTTTGGGAAAATGCGAAGAATGAAATATTCTATTCTAGTAGTATAACTTTGCCATAGCATGAGATACTTTATCAGATATTCAGAAGGTTTAAATGAATTGAATAAAAATTTCAATATTTAAATCAATGGAACCCAATCAATCAATGGAAAGTTTTTATGTCTCTAACTAATCATTTTCAACAATTCATGCCATCACTCAAGGGAATTTCATTAAAATAAAATATATCAAACAGTTACTTTAAGATTTTGGAGGTGAAAGAACTTTGAACTTTTCCTCTTGCAAGTTGTAGTTTACTAAATAATTTTACCTTACAGGAAGAAAAGAAAAAAAACAAAGCATAATTAAGCAAAAGTAAGTTGTAATTTCGTTTAGTAAACCGGAAGTTTTTTTTGCATGTTTTTTTTTTGAAGTTTTTTTTTTGCATCAAACACTTTACTTAGCTAAAAAGTGTTGCAGTGATCGTAATAAAAGCCAAAAGGTTAATTTAATTAATAAGAAAATTTTCAAAAAAAAGATTTTTTAATAAACTTAGCTAATAAGATCACTTTAATGAATTTTGGTAATTTCAAAGATATTTTAATTTTGTTAATTTGAAAAAGAGAATTTAATAAAATGTTATAAATGTTAGCTAAATTACAGGTCATGACATTTAATGTTAAATATTTTCAAAAACAACGTATTGCTCGAGAAGAATAAATCTTGCAATCAAATACAAAATTTCAAGTAATCTTTTCTTTTTTTCATTCCATTTAAAATTTACAGCTTATTTTATAGCTTGACGGAATTACTTCAAATTTTTGCAAATTTAAAGAAAATTGAATCTGGAAAGTTCGATGAACAAAGAGAAGATGAAGAATAACCATTAATATTTTTCCTATTTTTTTTTTCTTCAATTTCTTTTTGTCTGATGAAAAGTACATGCTTAAAAAAATTCCCATTTAACATCCTCAGCAACAAATATCAAAGATTTTACACCTTTCTTCTCTCTTATTCCTCTAAAATTTCTTTCTCCATTCTGTTTTTGATAATTAGACTTAATTTAAATGAGCAATAATCGATTTAATCATATAAAAGTATTCAAATTGAAAGTATTCGGTTTTAATCAAACATGTATATTTTCATTGATCACTTTTATTAATGATATTCTAATTTATTTTAATTCAATCTTTCACAAACATATGTATTCAATGGAATATTGCTTAGGCTGAAATATATTGTAATACTTTAAATTAAAATCATTAAAATTAGAAAAAAAGTAAGTTTACAAATAGGTAATTTCATATTGCAATTGAGAAATGAACTGAAATCATTAAGACAAAAATGACATGAAAATTTTTAATATCACACTGAAATGGCAAATTATGCAAATTTATGAAACTTTCTTCAATTCTGTCCTTACATATACTATTGATTTTTTCATTTACTTTAATTGTTACATTCACGCGTGTACGTTTAATTTAATTTCATTTTTAAATTTTTACATCTTTTACTTTATTTTATAATACACTTATATTATCGTACTGCAATTGTTACAATACTATTTTACTTCCGCTTGACTTTATTTATTCGTTTTTTATCTTTTCCCTTTTTGTAATTTCTTTCATTTGTTACGAATTGCTAATTTCTCTTATTTAGAAACTTTCTTCCTCTGTAATTTTTTTATTACTTTACATTAATTGCAAAAGTTTACTTATATATATCTTACTTAATAAATTTAAGAAGTAATTTTTTAACTGATATGATTTATCCATAAATTCTTATAATAACATTTTATCAGAACTGGATTCGAGAATATATGTTAATAATCCTGTTAATCGTATCAGATTCTTATTTGTTTCCTGAATGGTTTATCCATGAACTGATAGTTTATTCATGATTCGTGAGAAATGTAGATGGAGAAATCATCCCAAAATTGGTTCAAAGCCGTAGTTTTGTCCTATTTAACTATTTGAAAGTAACACCATTTTACTGATCCCTTTGATATTTTTTTTTAACTGTCCTCAATTTTTTCAACATCTCATTTTCCTTTTCCAAAATGTCTTCCAGGAGAAATGGTTGGTATCTTCTTTTAGGGAGCAGGTCGAAAAGTGGAACGATTTTCTTTCTTCATCAATACTCGAATGATAATCTTTATTCTTTTCACCTGGCATAAATATTATCATATCATTAGGAAAGGAAAAAGTTCTGTACGATTTGACTTAGCTTTAAAATTGTTTTATCAGAAGAAATGACATAATAACCTTGAAAAACGATAATGAATTCGTACAGGTAGGAAATTTATGTCTGTTTCTGGAAGTCCATATGTTGCGCTAATTAGGTTAGCTCAAATGATCATATCAAGGAGAACTGAAATGAAATAAGCGAATTCAAGCTATTAAACTCACATAAAAAAGCTTTATGAATGATTTAATTAATAATCAAATTTGAAATAGAAGCAATTTAAATTAAAAAAACATCTCACCTGATTTGCTTATTTAAGGTTTTCATTTAAACTAGCTGATTCATTTCGTCATTTTAATTTAACTTGATGACTACTAAAGATAGCAAATAACATTTAGCAACAAAAAAGATTGACAAATTCCAAATAAATCTAATTTGAATCACTCTCGATATATTCATTTCACAATCATTTTATAGTAATCATCATATTATAGTGATTGTGATATTTCTCCTGAATTAGAGACTAATAATTCGTCATCTAATTTCTTACGTAATCATCTTTGCCATATAAAATAAATGAAAATGAACTGGCTCATTTGTTATAAATATTAGAAATTTTTCAAAAATTAATTTCTACCCTCTCAAAAATATTACTAAAATATTCTCATTTAAATAAATTTCAATATTTGTTCCACAATAATTTTTTATAATTTAGTGAAATTATATTTTATTCTTTTGTTAGTTCAAATATTTTAATTTCTTTTTTCAAATTTTATTAAATGTCACCTCTTGTATTTCTCAATCATTCCTTTCATAAAAATGATTATATTTTGATAAAAGATGTCTGTATTTTATAAGCAATCAAAATTGTCGCATTTTATATTTAACCTTCAAAATTTCATGAAATGAAAAATTTTTGAAAATGAAAGTTGAAAACTGATGTGCTTCCTTTTTCTTATTCATTAATTTCAATTTTGCTATTAAAGGATTTTTTAGCTTTCATTTTTCGCTTTGATTAAGCTTAAGTTTTATTTGAATCATTTATTACCTTTTTTTTTTAAGTAGCGTTAATAATAATAAATCGTCGCAAAGAAGGGTTATTTCAATTTAGTTTCATTCACGGTGCAGCAAAAATCTAAAGTTAGAAATAATTTATTTAGCAATAATTACTTTCAGATTTCTATGATCGTTTCAATAATCCTTTTCTCGCTTTTTTTTTCTGCTTCTTAATAGACAAATTGGAATTTATTCTTACTTCCATAGAATTTTCAATAAGATTAAAACATAGGTATAGAGTAATTTGTTAATTAGTCATTGAAAAAATTGCATTATTGATCGAAGAAATTTTAAAATTAATTTAATATGAGGTAATGGAAGAGCTTGGAATAATCTTAAAATCATATTTAAACTGCAAAAAAATGAAGAAAAAGAAATTTCTAGAAGTTTCCGTTTATGAATATAATTATGAATATAATGCCATTAGTTTTTAAATTGTTTTTTTTATTTTAGCAATGAGAGAGTAGTAAATGAAAATTTAAAAATTTAAGCTTTTTCTCTTCATCTCTTCCTCTCTCAAATTTTTTTCACATAAAAATGAAAAGAATTTTCTTCTATTCCACCTGTCCTCCAATCCAATCCATGCCAATATAAAGCAATCGGGGAAAAAAACGCCATGCGCATTTATACCTTCAAAAATAATGGAACCGCTTCAAAGTACACCATTAGAATCTATGAGGAAAGGTATGTTTGACAATAACAATAAATGAAAAGGAATTGATTTTCGATATGGAATCGCTATCAAATATTTTCCCATTCTTTTATACTTTTTTAAATCATTTATTTACTTAAGTGAAAATTTGTGTTAGTCCATTTTCATTGCATAAAATTGAAGTTGAGAGTTTGAATAACTTGAAAATGCACTAGGATAAAATTCAAATTTAAAAAAGTGAGCAAAATCGCATTACCTATAAATTCATTAATGGATTATTTGAAAAAAGTGAATTCACTTCCTGGTTGAAAAATTTGAATATATTTGCATCCGTCTGTTTTATTTTCATATAAAGTTACTTACTACTTATCGAACTGATTATAATATCAATGATCAAATTATAAACAAATGAGGAACCAATCCGTATCCTGGCTAACTTAAGCCTTATCATTAATCATGCTTCGGATAAGAATTGAGTAGGAATCCAACTGCAATTTATCATTTTTCTTTCTTATCAAGTAAGCATTTCTTTCAATCATTTAGTTCATCTTAATTTTGCATGAAATGATCAAAACTTTAGCAATGATTACTCGAAATAAAGACAACAATATTGGATATAATATAACATTTTGGTAAATGAAGTAAAAATTTTTGCTATTCTATTGTAAATTTTTATCACTTCAATTGGAATATTCTTGAAAGGAAAAAAAAAGCAGAAGAAAAAGTGTATTATTTATACTGGGAATTATTCTTTCAAGGTTAAAATTTATATTTTAATTTATATTTTTGGCTTTTCATTTGCGCTTTTGTCAATTATATTTGCGCCTAATTGTTTTTTCATCCGTTTTACAATGTATGAAAGTTTTTCGGAACACTAGATAAGCCGGTTCTCACAAAATCATTACCACTATCACCAGTTCATTTCTCTCGTTTCAATCTAATTGATCTTCAATAATTCAATTAAACAATTTTTAACTGTGCAATAATTTAATAATTATTATTACACAACTGATTACTATATAAGTAATAGATTTTTTTTAATCATTCAATTCTTATAGCTCTGAAATTACAGCAAAACAGTATTCAAGAAATAATAATTTTTATTTCATTTAAATTTTAAAACGCTTAAAAGTATGAAATAAATAAAAAGTTTATTAAAATGCGGTGAAAATTACATTTTAATTTAAAATTTGAAAATTTCACTCATAGAAAAAAGTTCATTAAGCAATTTTATTCATAATGGGAATTATCAAATATTTTCAAATTATTCTAATCTAACAACGGAGCAAAATTGTCACTCCAGTAGAAAAAAAAATTATAATGAAGTTAAAGATCGATTATTGATTTAGCTTTGCAAAACGAGAAAAGAAAACTTGTTCTATCAATTCAAATAAAATTAAAGTATTGTAGATGGGAAGTTTTAAACCGGTACATGAGGTATTTTCTGTTCATTAATTTCAATTTACCTATATTACATCTTTTCATTTCCTCTCTTTTTGTTTATCCTTAATTAGGTATTTACCAAATTTTATTGCGAAAAAGTGAAGAATTAAGGAAGAATGTTGAATTATAGAGATACTATTACAATGTTTTCATCGTTATCACTGTTATCACTGCAATGAGAAATACAATACGATTTCTCCTTGTGATTACTGCAATTTGTTTACCGCAAATTCTTCATGGAACAACGACAAAATTACTGCGAACTGAACAACGACGAACACGTTTAGAAGGAAGTAATAAAAAGTATGATTATAATTATTGAATTATTACTATTATTATTATTATTATTATTATTGCTGTTATGATTATATTTATAGTTATACTTTTTGTTTGATTCAAAAATATGCAATAATAAACTTTTTTTGTTCATTTATTTAGTTTCATTTCATTCCATTAATTTTGAAATATTTTCTTTGAGATATTAACAAAGAGTAAAATTAAAAAGAAAAAAAAAATTTCTTCCTTTTTCTTTCACCAAAACAAACAGTAAAATTCGGTGAACGAAGAGAAAAAAAAGTTTTTTTTTTTAAATTTTTTGTCAATGATAGTTACTTAAGAGAAGTACTGATTTACTTTTACTTAACTTACTTCATTTGTTTCATTCATCGGATTTTTGCCATTTACAAAATTTTCATTCCAAAGAAAATGATAAAAAAGGTTTTCCTCAATTAGTGTTATTTATTTTGGATAAAATAATAATTTAGAAAAAAGTGAATTTGAAATTATTTATTAAATTTAGAGAAGAGATAGGTTATTTGTTTTTATTTATAAATTAATGAACGATTAATTTTTTTATACAAAAATGACTTCTAACCTTTTATGAGTCATCTTCACATGATATTCCGTTACTTTAATTCATCATTAATCACTGTGTGAACATCACTGATAATCACTGATAATTGAAAGTGAATTAAGTAGATAAGATTAAGCTAAATGTGGGATTAGATTAAAAGATAATGAATGATTCGCTGTAATACAATAGAAAAAGATTTTGTTAAAATTTTGAATAAATTATAGGAAAAAATTGAAATTACTAAATTAACTGTTACTTTTCAATTTTATACCATAATTAGAAATGCTATCGTCGTATTTGACATTTAATCTATTTCAATATCATATTATTTATCATATTTTAATTGATTTCTTAAT
>JABVXU010000720.1:0-23922 GCA_013365365.1 Cruorifilaria tuberocauda
ATCATCCTTCATTTCCTCGCTTTTCCAGCGACACCAGTATCATCTGTTGTTTTTAATGTTTTAAGTGACTATTGTTTTATTAATCTATTATTGCAAATCGTTAAGACCCAGAGTAGGATCGAATGAAAAGAAGGCAAAATAGAAAACAAATAACAAAGTAGTTTGAAATAACTGTTATAACAAATTGAATTTCATCGTTATCCGCTATTAATAGAATATATAGTTTTTAGTTCTATATATTTTTTACTTTATAAAAATCATTTTGCACAGATTTTAGAACTTTCCCGAAATGGAAGAGTGCACTACTTTTCATCAAACTTTTCAATTCAAGTTTTCTTGAATTAACTTGATCTTGAATTATCAGTGCAAACAAATACTACGTAACAATAAATGAGCTGTAAGAATACACAAAAGAAAATATTCCATTTTTGCTTTCGAGTAAAAAAAGCATTATTGTCTATAATAAAACTAGAAAAAAAGGAAACAATGTTTATGGAATAAATCAAAAAGAAGTTTAGAATTAAAACTTGAGCATCTGCCATTACCTTTTATCGTGAAATCTCTCAGTTATTGTAATTTCAAGATATTGTAACAGTCACAAATGAAGCTAAAGAAGATTGAGTGAACAATTGAAATTTTGGTTGAATTCGTAATTTCAAAACAGTTATCTGCCTTTATTTTGGGTGGAAGTAGAGTAGCTGTAAAGTCAGGTGAATGTCTATGCTTGTATATCTATCAGTACAGCAGTGATAGTGAATGTGGCAGCAGTACGTTTAAGTGCTGCAGCAACGGATGTGATCGAGAATGCGTTATTGCACTTAGTCCACAAGCGATCGTGAATTCACTTTCAGCTGAATCTCTTCAAACAACTGATCAGTTGTTCACTTAAAAAAATCATGTAAATCACGAAAACGAGTAATGGAAATGAGGTTCAAGATCTCATAAATTGCTGCATCAGATATAATTTATACATTTGTCCTATAGAGTTAACAAATCGCTCAATCATTTCATGAAATGCATAATAGGCCCAGAGTGGAATTGAAAAAGTCTCATTACAATTTCATTCCATAAGCAGTCATGACCAAAATAAATGCTAAAATTTGAATCTCAATTATCTTATATTATTTATTTCAATCAAAGCTATAAAATAAACTTGTTTCAGAACCATTTTACTTCATTCAGTGGAAATTATCATATTTCAAGCATTTAATTTCTTATCATTTGTTAAGATTTGACGAACTGCTGAAATACTGAAATGAACACAATACTTCTCAGATGTATGATCTGTTAAATAGCAGAATACGACTTAGTCGTTCAGCCGTAGCGTACGGTCTATTATTCATTATGTAAAGAGTAATGCAGTTAATGATTTTCATTATATTAAAAGAGAAAAAAGAAATAAAAATATAGGTGATAAAAGAAGTCTTTTCAGGATATTCTAATCGATTAGGAAAATGTCCGTTGAAAAATTACGTAAGGAATCAGAACTTGCAATAGAATGCATTTAGGATAATGTCCTTCGGTCGAAAAGCATTGTGATAATGGTTGCGGTCGTGTTTGCACATCACCTGATAAAGCAACAGGTATCCATACCATTTCTGTCTTTATGAGGAGATAAAGTGCGAAGTATTTTGTGTTACTTGTAGTAAAGAATAGAATGAATTTTTCTTTCAAACAGCTTCCTAGAAATTAAATTTGCAAAATTATAAAATTAAATTAATTCCCTCTTTTTTGCTGATAAATAGTCCTTTTGCGCTATTCATCAAGTTTTGCAGATTGCGTAGATCTTGCATCAGCATAAATCGAGAAAACACTTGTAATGGGATATGTGCCAAAATACACGGTTGATGGATTATTCGAGAACATACAGTGTGATATAGCTTTTGCTGATGTGTCGATGAGAGAGGCATTGAAATTGTGAAACAAAAACCGTAAAAAAAAAGTGGCGTACCGAATTGCTTACGTAAGTCTTGTGTGAAAATTTATGCTCGATGAGAAAAAAATTTTTGCTGAATTTATATTGGTTAAAGTTTAAAGATTAAAAAGTAGTTTTGTCTTCTCGTTCCAGCAAACTATTGGAATAGAGAAAATGATATTGTTGAATTCAAAATGAATAACAAATCGTTTAATTTTCATATCTCAATTATACTATTTAGAAAGGAGACATTGAAGCCAAATTATGTCTAAAAGTATGCCCCTTTGGCATACATCAAAACGGATCAATTAATTGTCACTGCAGAGATCTTTGCGAAGAAGTAAAATGTATCAATGACATCGACATATGTCAAATGGTTGAGCCTGATTTGAAAAACCGCCATGTCAGCCAATGTCTAGAGTGAGTTCAGCTCACTTAATTAAAAAATTTAAATTCGATTTCTCTAGTTTCAGCTTCATGAAAGCTCGACTAATTACTCAACTTATAAATCATTTGATTGTTTTTTTTTTGCATTAAGTTAAATCTCAAAGACCTTTGTATTCATAGATTTATTAAATTCCTTCCAAGTGGATCACCGATGACTTTATCAAACGGTGTGACAGCATTATGTACTCACACAAATCAATGTTCACTCAATTATTGGTCTCATCAGGTATCTCAAATTCTGAAATCGTTTTTATTTCTTAATTTACCGATATCGAGGACAGTAATTAAAAAGATCTAAGGCACTTAAATGAAGCAGGTTTTTTTGAAAGGCAAAGTTCTCTATAGAATTACTCGGTTCTGTCTACCAAGATATGTTATTGCATAAATGGGTAGCGGTATATTTTCATAATTCATTTTGTTAAAAACGAATTGCATATGTGATTTTTTTCTGCAATCATCACATACAGTTAACAATTGGAAATCCTATCAAGCGCGACTATTATATCCTGCTCAATTATCCATTTTGTTATTTTGTTTTCATGTAGATTTACTTGCTTTGTATTGAATGATTTTTTATTTAAAACAACGAGAAATTATTCCCGAAACTTTTTGGAAATATGACAATGAATTCGAATTCATTTTAAACTGATCAAATCACATGCGCCAATTATGAAATATCTCGTGAAAGTTTTTGTGTTAAGTACCTGATGTTTCACGACCAATGATTGTAGTAAAGATTTATTCGTGGGGGATTATTTAACATTGTACAATCATAAAACTGACAAACGATTTTCTTTTAACTGTTGATGGTCGAAGTAATCATCGCAAACTTTGCATGGGAATAGAAAGAACCAGTTTAGCTTGAATTCAGGATAATATGTAGTTGGTGAGAATGGTTCGTTCGGTGGGTCGTGTGACTCCCTACGCTGAGATTCATTTGCAGCAAGTAACAGTATATGTATATATATTTCGTTGTATAATGTATGAAGAATCGCCAAGACATGCAGTAGATAAAGACAATGGTAAATTATGCAAACAAACAAAAGATAAAGTGAATGGTAATCAGGGAGATGCAGGAGATGAGCCAACGTTTGATCAATGAAATGTCCTTTGAAAAAGGAGATGATGATAGTAACGAAAGGAATTGCATGATAGAGTTTCTACAGCAGAGATTTTACAAATATAGTTATATTTACATGAAAAGATCAATTCTCCAACATACGTAAAGGATTAGTATCATCTTTAAGATTCAAACAAGCAACATATTTAAAAAATATTTGTCATGGAATTATTTTTTTCAAATTCTAATGATAATTTCTTTTTAATTCATTCCTTTTTTCCAGATCGGCTTTAATAGTTTTGGAATTTGCTGCTCTCTCCCAAAAGCGGTATCACACAGCGGAAATTGCGTTCCAATTTCATCACGATCTCAAAAGTGGTAAATCTGAGTGTCGCGTTGATTCAGATTGTTCGAAACAAGCAAAATGTTTTTCGATGGATGTGGCTTAAAATGTATGCTCAATAGTACACATAAATTCACGTTTTTCCTGTTAATTGCTCTGCTTTGAATTCAACCATTGTTGGAGAACATTTGATCACTAATGTTTAAATTGACAAATAGGCATATTTGATTGGTTTTGTTTATAAAACAGTTAAATTAAAGAATGAATTTATTAAATTTTGTTCAGGTACTACAATAAGACAACTGATATATACTGATTTCATAATAATGAACTTGAGAGGTATGAAAAACGATGTTGCTTTTTTTTAATAATATGAAGGTGTTTGCTTTATTTATTACTTCTTCAGTGCTTTCCTACATCTGTCCGGATACTTTTTCCAGAAGCAGTAGGAAGATATGACAGTTCTTGAAATTTCGCTGGCCAAGAGTGTTTTCCAATTAAAATTTAAATTGCAGGCATAAAAGTCCAGCAAATTGTTGAATGTCCAGAAGTACAACAGCATCATGATGTGGGAAAATGCAGGGTAGAATGTAAGGTGGATCAGGATTGCCCGGGTATTAAAAAGTGTTGCACGTATGGATGCTCTGTCCTTTGCCTATTTTCTACTAAAGTAACAAGTAGATATCATCTTGTTGCCTTTCTTTTCTTTTCACATTCAAACATCTTACGAATCTAGCGTTGATTTCAGAAAAAAATAAAGTTATATGAACTGAGATTTTTCATTCATTTGCTATTAAAAACAAATAAAAGCAATTAGATTTTTAAAAAGATATAATCGTGTGCCAAAATGCAACGATGAAGGAAATTACGAGCAAATACGGTGTGATGATGATGTCTGTTTCTGTGTTGATACAGTGAATGGTATATGAAATTCCAGCAATTCGCACAGCATTGCAAACAAAAACTGCCTGCAATGGTATCTTATTTAAAAAATATTTTTGACATACTACATTTAAAAATTTCTTGAATATAATCGAATGATTAAGCTTTCTTTTATATTTCTTTATACTATGCGTACCGCAAATAGGGAACTTATCAGAAGAATTATAATTAAAGGAATAAGGATTAACACTCAATAATTACATTGAAACTTCTAATGCAGTGATTACCCTCGAATCAACATTCTTAAGTTTAATTTGCTAATCAAATATAATTTAATCTTTGATTAAATTTATATGGTTTTGGAACTAATTTTAAATTAAGTTGGTTAGATTTTTGAAATCAGTACAGTTTTTTAGGTAACTCTTGGTAAAATTGGCTACAAAATTGGCTGTCCATTCTTACAGAAAAACGAGTAGATTGCAACGCTATAAGTAATTTTTAACCCACTAAAATTCAGTTCTTTATGAAAACAAAATTTTATAGTTTATTTTATATTATAATATTAAATTTATAGTTTATTTAATTTTATAAAATTTTTAGTGAGTTTAAATATTTGCTAAATCTAAAATTATATACACAGAATAGATAAGTCTGTATCAATTTTTAAGCTACATTTAAGGTGAACCGAACATTTGCGCAAGTGATAGTTCATCAATAGTTCCACCAGCACACTGTAAAAATGAGCAAAACTGTCCAGGCGGTTACTGTCCAGGTATAATAATATTGGTATACAATATAAAGGTCTGTTGTTCACTACCTTCGAAGCACTTCCGTATCGATGCGAAGTGCAAATCTGTGGAGCCGTTCATTGGACGTAACAAACCGTGTAATATTCACTGCAGAACAGGTTTTTTCAGTCTATAAAATATCCATTCAGGAATTAAACTGTTTAAATTTTATTATTTTTAAACAAAGAAACTATTTTTTTAAAACATGACTTAAAATTGGGGGATTTCATTTAACATATGGATGTATGTACAGACAAGATTTGTACGGTTGCACTAACAAAAACAACAACAATTTATAGATAATAATGTGCAATCGGTGCAAAGTTCTGCTATGACGGAACGACTTATTCCAAATATCAGGTTAATTTATTCATTTCATATGAAAATTGTTCAAGTAGAATTTCATCAAGAATTACAAAGGTTTCAACGCTTGCATCCAAATCCAGTGTAACAATTACTTATATATCAGTACGAAATGCTGAATATATCCTAATCAAGCTGCGAATTAATTATTTGAAGCGATTACTCCGTTCAAAAGAAATTATGATTGTTTCAGAGTTGCAAAAGTTGTGTATGATCGGGTGTGAAAAATGATGTAATTATCTGAAACGAATAACATATCCTGGGGAATTTTTTTAATCACTTGCCATCTATATTTTAAAGCAAATAATTTAGGTTGTCTGTAAGCGAAAATTGCATATTATAAACTCGAGCAAAAGATGCAATTCGTTGCGATAAATGTACAAGTTACTTCTAAAATTTTGTTTTAACATTACTCTCAATTTATATTTTTTTATACAGCTTCATAAGTTTAGATTATATCAATAATTCTCATAGAGATTACTTTCTTTCGTCCAGTTGTTCATAAGTTCCTTTATTTGTTAGGGCTGTATGTTACTGTTTGTAAATTTGCATTTATTGCAGATGGCAATTATAAAGATATGCAGTGCAATGCATATATTGTTGGCGCGCTTCCAAAACAGGTATGGAACTAGAAGGAACTAAAGTATTAGATGGAGAAACGCCAAATTGTTAGATAAAATGAATGTCCCAAAAAATCGAAGCATCCAAGTCCTTGTTTTATGCTTATTCTAATTTCCTTGCAGAAACGTATATTTTTTTGCAGATTACCGTTTTTTGCTCATTGCTTTGTTTAGATAAAGAAAATTTTTAAATAAAATAATAATTCAGTTGATGCATTTTTCTCCTTTTTCTTGTTAGAAACATTATTAAAGTAAAAGCCTACCTGATTTACCTCTCTCTCTAGCTGACCTACCTGATTCAACTGAATGTGAAGTCGGTTAGGAGCAGCCATGAAACTTTATAATAATAATTAATTTGATAATTTTTTTTTCCATTGCTTCATCCGTATTCCGAAAAATTTTATAAATTTTATACTAAGAATGTCTTCAAATTGAAGCATCATTTCTTATTTCTTACTATAAGTTAATTTTTATGTGACATTAAGACTAATCCATATTAACAATGGAATTGATATCATATGTCCAAATAAAAGGGAAGTATGTATGCCTGAGTTGATGAAATGTATTGAAAGTCCACGTCGTGCTGTACCGAATTGTGTTGTAAACATTTGTGCACAAGAATTGCCATTTATAGATGAGAATCCTTTGAGCGCTTTCTTACAGTGATAGATAGTGCATGTCACTGAATGCTTCATCTTTTTGTTATATTTCTGGTAGTTCAGACGGTTACTGCTGCTGGAAATCCGGTAATTTTCAATCTTTTTAAATCCAAGTGACTTATTTTCTGTGCTATAAGCAATTTTAATGATTTCTTCTCTTTTTTCGAGCATCTCAGGTTTTCCCAAAATTCATCAAAATTTTGTTCCTTATTGAATTCAACTGATGACAGTATGCCTAATTATACAGACTCACATGATTTTCCGCATTATTTAGGAATAACATTTCAAATGGATAATATTCAATACATGCATAGTTTCAAATGTTGAAGTATTTTTTGCGTTCACCACGGCAAAATATCAATTATATGAGCGTAATCATGTAGAAAGCCGTTAGCCTATTTGGATTTTAGCAATCTTTAATTTAGTCAGTTATATGTTTTAGTGAATTAAAGTATAATAAGATAATTAAATAAATAAATTCTCTTGTAGTCATTCCAATACTTTTAAGGGAAAACGTCCGGTCGAACAAAACTGTCTGAACTTGGTGATTGTCCACATTTAATTAATGATTCTGCAAGTTGCCTCAACCGATAAATGTGTTGAGGATGTTGACTGTGGCGCGGTACAGAAGTGTTGCTCAAATGGATGTAAGAAATCATGCATATATCCTGAGGTTACTACAGGTGCAGTTTTTTTGTCAGTCGGTATTTTGAATACAACTTATTCTGTGAAAACATCGCTTTAAATCATAATTTAGAAGTCATTAAAACTATCTTTTTACAAATTTATCACCGTAAATTACAATTTTTCATTAATTCAGCTTGCATTCATTTTTTGGCTGCTTCCGAAGCTTTCGGGCTAGACTCATTTGTTCCACAATGTGATGCATCTGGTAAGTCAGATCCAAAAATTAGGGTCCATATTTTGGTGTATCGATCAAATAGGTCGTGAGTTACACGGTAAGCTGTACAATCCTTTCAATCACTCGTTCAATTTTTTTCCTGGAAATATGGGATCATAGCGACCAAAAAATAACAAATGAATCATTCAAGAACACGGACTTCTTATTCATATCTTAATTGTGATCTACCTCGATCATGTCCGCTATTAAATTGCCAGTTGGATTGCTCTTCAGGTATTAACATAATTGTTTTCCTTTAGTTGATTAAAAATATGCAATAATGATTAAAAGAAATAAGGTTTTTGCTGAGAATAGATTATACATCATCTCTGGAAGTAACACTCTAACAGAGATGATAAGTTTTTTATCGAATATTTCAATGGATAACATATTTCTTAATTTTGAAAAAAAAATCAAGTAGACATCTATTTAGACAATTTAGTGCGCCAATACAGAGACGGTGAAGAAATAGTTGGCACTAGAATCATAGCTGCCATTACTAAACCGGACTGTTAAGGTAAGTTTTTTCTTTTTTGAAACGCGTTTCATATTTTTGTTTCGATTTTGATATTGTATTTGTATCTGATATCTATAAACATAAATGTCCAGTTACCGTTTCCTGAAGTGATAACTGTTCTACAAAAAAATTTTTGATGACAGTTGTAAACTACTCCATTTAATTAACCCTTAATTACATAACGAATGATATGATGTGCAACACCATTGCTTGTTCAACGGTATGTAATCAAATCAAATGTGAACACGGACCTCGGTTAGATACCAATGGTTGTCCACTGAATGATCTTTGCGAATGTAAGAATCATGCGAAGTAAGTGCTTAATTTAATCAATATTTTTTTCAAGACATTAGGATATTTCATAACTGAAAAAGTTTAGATTTCCGGAACTTCTTTTTTGAATAGATCCGAATTTTGAATTAAAGGAGTTGAAATATGCCAGAGAAGATGTATGTGTGCTGATGCCAGCCATATGTGTTACTTCACCTTGCCTTTCTGTGCCGCAGTGTAAGCTTATTTTTCAAAATTTTTAAACTAAATGTGAATATTTTATATCATTTTTTGAAAACTTATTTTTAATAACGTATTTTTATGCGCACGAAATGAAAACTGCAGTAAAGGCTCCTGTAAATTATTACCAAATGAGCAAAAACATGGAATTTTGTACTTCAGGTTTTGTATTTGGTTTTATACGAAACAAAAGCAAGCAATTTGCTGTCTGAATAAAGAACGGATTTCATTTATAATAATTATATAAATTTATCAACTGAATTCTTCAGTCTTGCAGACAAACTTAATAAAAATTGTCTGTTCATTAGATGAGGGATGAGTAGTCCACTTTTTAATGTTTTGTCACGTAATTTGAATTAGTCCTTTTCCGAAATTATTGCAAATTAGAGGAAGTCATTTCTTTTACTATGAAAAATTGTTTTAAATGATATACTGATTACAGGTACAGATGGGAATAGATAGAATACTTTCAAATAAAAAGTGGAAGAATGTCCTGGAACTGCTCCTTTGAAATCTTGAAACAAGTTCGTTTTTCTTAATAAATCCATTAACATTTACTCATCACAGATTTTTAAATACTTGTAAAATTTTCATTGTTTGGATTATAGCGTGGAATATTCCAATGATTGAGCATGTCCTGAAGTACAGTTATGCTATGATTACGGTTGTAACAAAATTTGTGTCATTCTAGAATTTGCTACAAGTACGTTATTTTTAATTCATTATTAAAAAGGAAAAATTCATTATTTCATTTTTCCCTATTAGGAAAACTGTTGTATTTTTTTTTCCAAATAATTGTTTGTCTTTGTTAACTTTAAGATTGTATTTTACAACGTGGTTATTTCACTAAACTTATCGATTCTG
This sequence comes from Cruorifilaria tuberocauda, assembly GCA_013365365.1. Lineage (NCBI taxonomy): Eukaryota > Metazoa > Nematoda > Chromadorea > Rhabditida > Onchocercidae > Cruorifilaria > Cruorifilaria tuberocauda. Next base: position 9,870 of record JABVXU010000720.1, read on the forward strand.
ACACTACTGTCACTCTGTATATACCTTTGTGCAATAAACATACGGGTAAGCCGAAAATTCAGAGAAAATTTTCGAACTATTGATATTCTGGAGATGAAAACTGATACATTTGATGTCCTTTTATAAGGCTTTTTCTCCAAAAATTAAACTTATTTTGCTAATGCATACTTTACAGGTATGTTTGAAACAGTTCAGTGTGATGATCTTAATGATTGTTGGTTTGTGAATGCGGTTACTGGCGCTGTAATACATGGTTCAAAAAATTCAGAAATGAAATTGCTCGATTCATCTTTTACATTTGATGTTTGTTCCAGTAAGCTTCATTTTCGCTAACAGTGAAAGTAGTTATTTGGAACACTTTTAAATTTAATCTATTCTTTGTAATTTTCATGAATTAATATTTAAGAAATTTAGAATCGGTGAGAATAGAATCTGGAATTTGGAATTAGAATCTGGAATCACACTTGGAACTATTTTTGAATTTATATGAAGTTTTAACCCACATTATTACGATAATATTTGGCCTGTTGTTGCATATTCTCTTATTAATCTTTGTGAATGTTCAAATATATTTCAATAATACGATATTCAGATGAAAAAAAATTGCTCGATAAGCTGCAATGATGCAATTGACCATCAGGTTTTGAAATGGAGGCAAATAATTGTCCGAAAGATATTAATTGTCGTTATCGCAATTTATGCTATGCGATACAGGCTCCAATGATAAAGTTTGCATGTTGAGGCGAAGAAATCGTTCTGAATCCACATGTATTCCTGTACCATCATCTCAATTTTCGTTTTTAATAAATCTATCGGAAATAATATTTAAAGTCTTATGTACATTTATGTTCTTGTTTTTCTTGCTTACATTAAATCCATCATTTATTTTGTCGTCTGGTTTCGATTTTGATTTGAGGCGATATTTAGAGCATCATTTCTTTATTTCTTTCAAGCCCTCTTTTTGTCAAAAACATTTTCTCATTACATCTGATATTTTTGAGATAATATCACTGTTTTGCTAGGTAAAGTAAATCCATGCAGTGATACTGATAAACCAGCTTTTGATGAAATTGTCTTGTTCCGAAGTGTGTCCTTCTGGATATTACTGCGCTGGTTATGATGAGTCCATGCAAGAAGTTTGTTGTCCAAGAATCAGTATGTTTCGGTATTATTACTTCGTAAATCAATTATTGAGTTTTAAAAGTTCGCAGAAATTTAAGTATGGGAATTTAATTTAATCAGGGAAGAAATGATTAATTCAAATTCTGATCGATATGGTTTTTAATTGTGACGTCAAGCATTAAGTATTAAAGTACAAATATTAATTCATTTGTAATTATTTTTTAGAAGCAAATGAAGCAAGGAGCAATATTGTAAACTGTCCTGATGGTAATCCATTTTCAAACAAAGCTGATGGGTGCCCGGCAAATTGTACTCAATCCAGAAGTGACTGTCCTACACATTAGTGTTTTTTAGCACCTGACCGATCGTTTGGTGTTTGCTGTATTTCTAAACGTATGTTTTTAACTTGGAATAGGATGGCGATTAATTTTATGCGGATCCTTCGAAAAGCTGTTGATCACATTCATTAAGCCCTATATATCGCACTAATTGAAATTTGTCGAACTTCATTCATTTGAGTTAAAGCTATGAGAAAATGAACGTCAAAATTTCTTCAGTTTAAAATGTAAAATTTCATTAATTGCCTTGATTAAAATGTAAACCGAAGAAATTGTTATAGAATTCGATTAAGGGCGAAATCAATAAAATTACTAAACTATTGAATTTTTAAGCAGAAAAAAATGTTAACCAGTTACTTAACTAAAAGCATCGAGATTGTCGTAACGAACATTATTGAACTTTCCAGGATATGTTTGTCGTTTACCGCTGGATGCTGGACCTTGCGCGGTTAACCTTACGTGATAGTATTATGATTACAGAAATAAAGCTTGCATTTTGTTTAACTATGGCAGTTGTTTCAGTAATTCAAATAACTTCATCAATAGAGAAGATTGTGAAAAATTCTGCCTGGACATGAATGTTGGTTTCTTCCCTAATACTAGCAGAATGGTTGAAACTTATCAGCTAGAGTTTTCTCCCTCATAGGACCTCTGTTTCGTGAAATACATCAGCAAGATATAAACAAGTATGTTACTGAATCATACTTTCTCAAATCACTTAAAAAAGGGCAGAAATGTTTGGACTTGAAGTTTTCAAATGTTTTTGCTATTGGGATTTTGTATTTCCTTACACTAAATTCTGCAAGTTTCTAAGGTTATTATAGCTTTCCATGAATACATGAAAAAAGGTCGATCTCGATGATGACGAATTAAGAGATATTGTTATCACGACGATAATATTACACAGTTTGGATTAAGAAGTAAAGATGCCAAGTTGAAAGCGGATGACATCTCTGGTATGGTAAGTACCATCATATTTAGAGGGCAATATTGTCAAAATCCATGTTCGCTTGTCTCTTTCTACATTAGCAAATCTGTCATCTTGCAGAAATCTTACGTTCTCCGATGTTGAAAAGAAGACTTCATTTCACTTATAATCATTTGAAATTTTACATAATCAAGTCAGGATGACTCTTTTCGGTTCAACTACAACGGCGATATTGATCGGGCGGAATCATATTCTTGGATTGATTATCGCATTGCAGAAAAAACGTTATTTGGCGAGATATTTTTATATGGTAAAATAACTTTGCAACAGTTGAAAATGGATTTTGAAATTGCAAGACCTGAATTTAAGAAAAGTAAAAGTTGAGACAAGTTTGTAGCGGCTTCAATTTGTAATTATGTTATAACTTTCCAAATCACTTTTTTGGTTTAAACGGAAAGAAATTTTCAGATGGAAGCCGGAGTCAGAAGATGGTTATTATTATAAACAAACAGTAAATAAAGAAAGAGATTTAAATAAAGTGCATGCAGTCTTCCAAACACTTAATGGACGTCAACGATGTCGTACCACCATCTACTATTAATAAACATTCTTACATTTTATTGAATCCTAAAAAGAAATAAATTTGAAAAAAAATTCTTTTACGAATGTTTGCTTCTGAAATACTGTTGTACACACCTTCTGTCATATTATTTTCCAATTTACAAACAAAGAAAAGATTATGAAATTACATTTTGGGAAGTCAGTATTTAAGATGCTTAAAAGAATCTCTTTTTGCTCCGACTGCACTTACTCTTCGTTCTTCACCAAGTTACTATGACAAATTTGCTTAAGATTTAAATTAAATGAATGATATATCAATATCGGATCAGTTAATTCCATAAAAGGGAAACAGAATTTCTAGTTCCTTTTACTTGCAAACACACAGTATACGCAAAACAAACAAAGTAGAGTGAATTTATCCCGAGATATGTCTTCGAAATACTAGCAATACAACCAGAATGAGTTTTCTTGCTTATATTTCATGTAGTATATGTGAAGAGAAAACATCGGGAAGTAAGCGCTCTAGATACTGTGACGAAGATGACGTGCACCTGGTTGTCCAAAATCTTTGTTCTCATCGGTTCTCTAGTTTCTTTTCCCCTTTTTGCTGTACTATTTCTCACCTTGTCGTTACGACTATTAACCTTGCGTGAATATTGCGTTGCGGAGTTGGGACAAACCATTCATTTGATTGGTATGCGCGGACGTCGGACGGTCTTGTCGATAGTGTAATTTGGTAAAAAGGGTACGGTAAAAGTGCGTGAGGTTGCGTGATCCTTACTTGTTAGTTTCCAGTTAACGCGCGTTACAATTGGCGAAATCAAAGTGATGGAGTTCTGGTTCTACTGTAACAGCTGTGCACGACGTCCGGAAAGCTGTGCTGTCATTTGCACTTTTCGTCTTACCAATTGCGGTCACATCTTGTGTAGCCAATGTGTTAGTGATACTGGTTGGTCTTTCTCATTATTAGTTGTAACCGTCCAATCATTCTCTTCTATTCCAACAGCGACACTTGCAGATACGGTAAAAGTTTGCAAATTTTGCAATCGCAGAGAAATTTTAACTCATCCAATCGATAAGACATTACCAACACATATACGGAAATTCTTCTTGGTAAGTGATTCTTATGTTGTACAAATTTGTAAATACATATTTGGTTTCCATTTTTCTGTTCTCTTCATGCATGCATTCGCCCTAACAAATTTACATCATTTTATCATGAGCAGGTGTATTTCATTCTGCAAATTAATGTCGAGAAGTTTACCGGCATTGCTCAATTTCCATGCAACAATCAACCTGTGCATTCAACAGTTGAACATTGAAGTCTACAGTTTACTTGAAATTAAAATTTTATTTAGTAATGCTGTTGCTGTATGCTGCATGCTACGCTTTGATTTCCCTTTTAGATCCGCTAGTAGCAGTATTTATAGCTTTTTTTCTAAAGTTTAAATCACTTTCAAAATATTGAAGCCTCTGGAGTTATTGATCGAAAATGCAGAAAAACATGTTAAAGAGGCAATTAAATTCTAAAATTCTCAGAAATTTTTGATGCAGTGCTGCTTGATTAGAAAGGTGAGTTTGTTGAAATCCTAATAGCTTTCATCTTGTTATGGCTTGTATTCTGCTTGCATTCTTAAAGAATTAACTAAAACAAAACTCATGCCAAAGTACTATACTTTTTGCTGCCCTCGTGCACTTACTGCTTTCCGAAAATAGTCCCATTATTTGGAAAGCTTTACATTCAACATTAAATTCTGGAAAATAAAGTACACTTTCAATTACATGAAATTAACCTTCACAGTGTATGAATAATCTTCAAAATGTCAATGTATAGGACAGTTTTCCTTTTCAACATTTTGGCCATTTTTTACTGGTTTTTGAACACAGCTTTTACTCTAAAAATTTGAAAGAAAATCAAGTTTTTTTTTTTGAGTATCACGAAGCATAAACTCACTATTCTAATTAACGTTAGTATTATTAAGATTCATTCTTCCTCTTGTGAAATTGAATTTAAAGCTTTTCAAAGCATTCACATTATGGAAGAAATGATATACTTTACATGTAGTTTCGTACGGAATATTTATCTGTTTAGGTTATGCAGCTTTGGTATCAACTTCAAACAGCGAAACAGGATTCGGAAATTAAAAAGCAGCTTGAGACGTAAGTTCTTACTCCATTTTAGTGATATTTTACTGATATGTAGGTATAGAATACTTAATAATGTTTAATCCTACATGCTAGATGCTTTACATTTATTGCAAGGTTATCCACGCCCGTAGGATAAAATTTATGAAAGAAATTAGTGAGAAATGTTTTTAGATCTGACTCTTAGTTTTTCTTTCACTTAAGAAATAGTCGTTATTCAACTTTTCAGAGAAGTAGCAATTCTTAGGCAGACACTGAATTTTGTAAGAGAAGAATTGCTACGTGCACTTAATAACAATTTGGAATCTGAAAAACAGATGCTGGAGTGGGGATTTAGAGTGCTGTCTGTTAAAGGTTAATTCTTATTTTCTCAGTTATAGCAAATCATACGAAAAGGATCTATAAATTGACAACAGTTGCATGTTCTTTCAGATTTGTAAATAAGACACCGAAAAACAGTACTTGTCAAAGTTCTCTTTTCATTTGACTAAAGATGGATATTCACCTTTGTTAGATTGAAATTTCTTTATTTCTTAATATTTATAACTAGGCGACAATGTAAATCACCCTTTCCCCAAAAAAAATGCGTTCAGATATTGAAAGAACTACGACAGTGTTACTTGTTTTCTGTGGCTTTATTGCTGTTGTATTTGAAATATTTTCCTATCCCTATTTTTGCTTAGAAATTAATAAGAAAATAAGTTTTCTTTGAAGTGTGGTAAGTCACTGACATATTATGTGTAAGCATATTTAACATCTTTGTCAATAAGTTTTGCAGAAAATCGACAACATTTTTCACGAGAGCAAGAAGCAATGCAGGTACCAAATTTATGAATTGCAGCTCAAAAACTTTGGCGACACTGTAGACTGTTGCAGAACATATAGAATAATATTAAAACGGCAGTAAATTCAAAACCACTTCAATAATCCAAAAATAAGTTTCTTGAATGTTATGAAAAAAAATCCTTAAAAGTGTAAGTATTCTTATAGATGATAGTTCATTGGCATATATTTCTTATAGGAGAGAAACAATTTTAAAAATGCCATGAAAACACGGATCTCATGATGGGGCAGGGGAAGACATATAAGTATGAACGCATTTGAAAAACATTTGCGAATTACATTTCACTTTACTTCAGAAGCGCACCATATTTAATCGCAATAACAAATATTTTCTAGTGAAAGAGCTACTTAAACTTTTGAATCATTCCAATACACTTCACATGACGATATCTTTAGATTTAACATATCCGGCACATCGATAGCTTTTGATAGACAAGAAGAGAAATTTGCAGCTCTCGCATATTTCCGATGAGCCACTGGATTTATCAATGAAGAAGAAAGATGATTCTATGAAAGAGATCATTTCGCAAGCACCATCGAATTCTGATTTAGCTACTCTTCACTCGAAAAAAAGTCGCACAGTCGGTAAACACAAGTCGCGAGTTCGGAAGTATGTGGCTATATGCGTTTTAATTTACAAATTTCCTTTGTGACTATCATAATTAAAGTAATTAAGACCTCCTGTATTCATTACTACAGAAGTAGTGCGGTAATAATGCGTATTATTGGTAAGAAATCCAAATTTTAATAGTACTTCAAGTGATTTCCAAAAGGTTTTATGTTATTTGTCTTTTGTTTTGTTTTCTGTTTTCTCCTTACTGTAAAAATCTTGTTCTGCGCGGAAAGTAAATTACCAAGTGCACAATTAAATAATTCAGCTTATAAAAAGGTAGTATGTTTTTTAGGGCTGGAATTTTTCCCACTTAATATTACTTAATCTTCACGGTCTCGTTGGCAATTTCATTATTTAATTGATGCGTTTTATTTCTGAATTAAGTAAAATTATGGGTATTTTAATAAGAACTGCACAAGAATACTTTAAAATCCATGATCTTGTTCAGGATGTTGGTAGCAATATTTATAAATTTTATAAAATTTTAAGAAGCAATATATGTGATAACGAAAGTGGATCTGTTCGCCGCAAACATCGTCGACGAGAGAACTCCGATCCTGAATCCCGCTCGAAATCTGAACATAAAAATTGGGTAGCAATTCTAGCATACCCCATTCTCATTTTGCGCCGAATACACAATGATGCTACAACAGAAAAGAGTGCTGTGAATGGTGGTACGTAGAAGCCGTTATAAACCAAGTTGTGCCTGAGAAGCGACAACTACTTATACTTCGAAATACAGTTGCCTAAAAGAATTACAAATATGGCATTGTTGCTACTAACCTGATGTTCTCATTTAATAAACTCTGATGTTATTTACTTGCCAACGAATTTGTCGAATGGTGTTTTTCCACCATCTATGAATTATTTCAATATACATTTTATTTGAGATGCAGATCATTGGAACTGACGGTTTGGGTTACCCAGAATTGCATGAACTGATTCCTTTCACGCCATTATTTATGGCAATATGGAAGGTTTTAAAAAACAGTTGAAATTTTGGCACCATGCTCGTAACGAGTCAATAAATTTGTATTAATGAAGTCGGCTAGAATATATCTGCGACAATAAAGTCAAAATGTTTAAATTATTTATCTAGAGTAGGATTGTTGCATATGTTAAATTCCTAAAATTTAATTATCAAATTAGTGACCAACAAAGTTATCCAGCAAACACTTTGAATTCGAATTCAGCAATTATTTGGGTATTCCATTGCGGCATTATTTTAAAAGCAAGGAAAACCAAATAAAACCTTTACGATTAGAGGTCTCTGTTGAAGGCGTCTTTTGCACTGCACGAAGATGACAGAGTATGCTTCATTCTTATATTCTTCGATTCATTAAATATATGAAGAGTGCAAATTAGTCAAAAATGTTATCGTCGACAATTCATCAAGACCTTCCTCCTGAATACTTTTGTATAAACTGGTACACAATTCTTGCGGGAAACTCGTGCAGCAATTAAGCAATCTAGGTAAGACCCTGCGACCCCTCCGAGTCTCCCCGCTCTTCCGAACCATCCGTAACTAAATATCGTCAAGCAAGCACAATCCTCTGTGCGCAATAGCCCTTCCATTTTCCAGTAGCATGCAACGGGAGTGCAACATATATATCTAGTGTGTGTGAGCTATTGCAATGATAATCCTGGAGTCTGGGTCGTGTAAGGAGTGGTTTGTAGAAAATTTAACGGGTTCTCGTGTGGGATTATTGGGTGAGTGATTGAGGAGTATCGGAGGTAAGTAGGATGACTAGATGGCTTCTAAGCTTAAAGAATATTTGAAAAGAAATAGGGCATGTAATTGAGCCAGTGATTGAACTATTCAATAGAAAACAAAAGAACAAAAGATTAACAGCTGTAATTTCCGGAATTTTTGCTAGGACTTTTGGAAGGGATGTTAAAATAGAATTTCATCATTATGTTACTTGCAAATTGTTCGATTATGCTTGACGAAATCCTACGCGGATATTTTTGACCAGAGTTTTGAAATTAGAGTAGTAGTAGTAGTAGAATTTTGACAAATAAATAGAAAATGAGCTAGATATAAAACAAGAAGACATGAGATAGCACAAAATGAAGATGAAAAAGGGATGTGTTGTTTTACCCGCATCGCTTATTGCTTCCTTCTCATTTTACCAGGCCTTCCGAAAGTATTTGTGACTCTTACTGCTCCGATTCCAAACCAAAAAAAGCTTAGGATTAGTGATACTGTGATGATGCGTTCGCCACTTAATAGGGAGTGTCACAATTATTTTGAATAATGTTATTTTGATTCCTAATTGGTAGATGAAAGCTAAATTCATCTGGAAATAAATTATTATAATTAATTTATCGCTTCAGAATCGAAAGTTAAAGTAATCTTGAGTCAGTTGTGATGGACATAAGGTAAAGTTAAAGTAAGTCGGGATGGTTATGTCACGTTTTTCATTGTCATTTTTTCGACGTGCGCAGTTTTTTGGAGCACAGCTGCGAATTAGGTTAGCAAATGTAGCGAAGAACCGTTTCTACTCAGCTGAAGTTGCTCCTAATGCTGGAGCATGTGGCTTGGATTTACTGATTAGAAATCTCACTCAGGAAAGCAGCCTAAATGGGGCTGAAATCAATACAGTTACTAGTGTTGAAGGTCTCAAGAAGGTAATTTTATGGTTTATTTTGAGTTATTTGTTAATATATGCCTCTGTGAGCTGAATTATTTCAGTAATGTTGCGAGTAATAAATACGACGTATACAGCACCGGACGGATTCGTTTTTTAGTAACAATTGCTGAATTGATAATGCGTGTACCTTATTCGTTATAGTTTATTAAAGTTAAACCTGTGTAATGTGAAACTTTTCTGTTGTTTTTAGTTAAATTTCAGAGTTATTAAACTGAACAAGTAGTTCTTGATGCATTTGATTCCCACTTTTACCTATAAAATAAAGTTTTAGATTTGCTTAAAATTGGAAGGTTCAATCAATAGTGAAATTTCTGTAAGAATTTTGACACGTTTTGCTGAACTTGCTAATGAAAATGTTGGTATTCAGAAAGCAGCAGTTTATCTGAAGAAGTAAGTTTGCTAGTCCATTCAAAAAATATATTCTCGTTGAATATAGCTTGAATTTAAATTATTTATGTTTCACATATGTATTCCCTTTGTAGAAAGAATGAGGATAATCGTACAAAATGCTTTCAAAGTTTAGAACATTTGTCTGTATTCTATCGAACGTTGTATCTGATGCGATATATTTAGTGGACTTCCGGAATATAATTCTCAAATTACTATTCTCAGATAGAAAAGTATTTTACTTTATATGTTATTAGGTGCTTCCGTTTTACTTGTTAACTAATATTTTTGAGAGGGTTGTTGACCGAAATGGACAAATCATTGAAAAGGGAAAACCTGAATATGAACTCAACGCTTGAAACTATGTGTGCACTAGTTATCCTTGAACTTACCCAAGAATCCATTTTCGAAACATTGATCGATATATTAAGACAACAGTTCTCTATTGATCTGTTCTCCGTTCCGACGTCACCATTGGTCCGTTTAGCTGCTTTAGTAAATAGGAAAAAGATCCGCCTGCCCGACGATTTATTTCTTCAGATGAGGGAATGGTTGCAGCTGAAGGCAAGGTTTGTGTTATTTTATTTTTGCTTGTTTAAAGTTGGTTCTTCTCCGGTAAAAAATGAGCCATTCAGGCATTGATAACATTGGGTTGCATTTTTTCTATTATATAAATTTGGCAACATGTTCAGATTATTTCACGGTGTGTTTGTTTTTCTCCATAGAACACGAGCAGCTTAGGTTCTGCGGTGGTACTGATAACATATTAGATATTAAAGCCATGAAAGAACTCCACTGAACTAAAATCGACACATGAATTGTCTTCTTGAGTTGTTTCCATAAAAAAATATTTCAGTGAAATCACAGAGCCAAAAGATATCGTTTCCATGATTATGTGTTGGAATAAAAGCGACAGTTGGTTCAACATATTTGTTGAAAAAACAAAAAGCTGTATATCCTCAATGTCTTCCAGTGAATTGATTGGCATGATATCAAGTTTGGCGAATAATTCAAGTCGACCGCCCCATGTTTTACGTCTCATCTGCAATACATTTGAGCAGAATAAGAAAGACTTAACTGTTAGCATTTAATTGGAATATTACTTGAGCTATACGAGTTTTACTGTTTAGCTGTGTATTTTTGATCGGAAGCGGGTTAATACTTAATTAAAGACTTCCGCGATATGACAGTTATTGGTTAACAGATATGACGATTCATATTTTCAGGTCGACCAGCTGGTATTGTTAGCACAATCAGCCGCAAAATTACGATTCATGGATAACAGACTTCGACGAATTATAGCTGAGGAAACTTTTATGAATATCAGTCGTTTCAGTAAATGGTCAGAAATGAATGCGGTTGTTCATGCAATGGCGAAATTACACATTGGCAATCTCAAAACATGGAACGCTATTGCTGCATGGATCAATAATAATCAAATGTTTTTTTTAAGACTCTTATAGAGCAATTTAAAATTATTAGTGTAATTATTATTATTTACTATTATTATTATTAGGGCTTATCATTATCTCCTTTATTGTTCCATTTTTATCGTTTTTTACTACTGGTTGTGTTATTATCACTGTTATGTTAGCATTATTGATCTTGAGGATCTATTCTTTTTATATTTAATTGCATTCTTTCTAATTCCTGTTAAATTATTTGAAGATTGTTTTAATTAAGGGTGCTAATATTTTTCCTGCTTGATTGCTGTTTTATTAAGGAATGCTGCTCCCGCTGAATTATCATACGCTGTGCACTGGTGTGCAATTGGTGGTAAAGGTGATTTAATTCAAGAAACTAGTGGAATTTTATGCGAAAAGTTGGCTTCCTCAAGTATTACCTCATCTAAAACGTGGCTTAGTGCAGTCTATGCTTTAGCAATATGTGGTAGACTATCACCAGAACTGGCGCAAACTGTCTTACAACCGTCATTTGTCGCAAATATACTAGAAAGGTCCGATAAGTTTTCATTTTTTATTGTAAAATTTTTCTGGTTTTAAAGACTGATTCTCGGAAATGAATGAAAATTGATATTTTTCTTTATCCTTCACATTTGGACTTTTAGGTTGAGTGGTTTTCGAAAACTAATGGCTGTAATAACTATTGCTCAGGTGCAGAATTTTTTGAAAACAATATTAAATAAAGCCTATCAAGGACCTTCAGTGAGTATTTTGGATCTAATGCAGTTCTCGTCAACAACTTTGGTTTGTTTTAAAGTACTGTATGATCTGTGTCTTTTTATAACTTGTAGCTGCGTATGTTAAAATATTAAAAATTTCTCCAAAAAATGAATCGAGAATTACAAAGAAATTAATTTTTATTTCATCAGATATTATTTGTTGATAAAATTTTTTGAAAACTCCCTCTTATGTGCATATTACTGCATGTAGGTGAAAATCGATGCAATTTCAGAATGATATGGCTTTAAACTTGCGCTACGGGAAGAGTGAGGAAAATAACATTCAATATTTTCATTCATTGTTGCATAAACTGGTTCCGGTAAATTCACATGCACTTCCTCCTGCTCTTACTGAGGATGGAATTTTTGTTAATGCATTCATCAAGTATGATGTTGAAGGGAATCGTTTTGTTCCACTAAGCCATTTTGAGGAAACGAAGGTACCTTGTTTGGCCGTGATTTATCTCTCTTGGAAAGATCGCACTTTACCTGTGAGTATTCGTTTTTTTCTTGTACTGTTTAGTTTAAAATTGTTACATCTTTATAACTAATGTTTTTTCATGGAGTTCAGGTGCTTTTCCACTTCAGTTGCACGTGCTTTGTTTAATAAAAAACTAGCCATGATTCCTTTCATTACATTTTATTTGTAGATCATTCCATCAAGATTTTCTGATTAATTACAGTATGATGATGATGATAAAAGCACTCTAATGGGACCACTATTGCTAAATATACGCTTGCTGCAAACGAGAGGGTTTATTCCTGTGTTGTTTTCACAGGATGATTTCGATTCTAACACTTCATTGAAGCAGCAATTTATTCAACTTAAAACAAAACTTGAAGAAGCTTCAGATGATAGTAGAAATGGATAGTGATTAACATATTGTTTCGAAATTAATCCATTGTTGAGCATTTACGTGTTTCATCCCACTCGGAAAATTAGTTCGAGAAAATCATTATAAAGCCTGTGGTATTTGTTTTCTTTTGTTCGGTAGGTTTTAACTCAAGCGCTTATACTGCTATAAAAGAAATTAATTAAGATTTTAAGATTTTAACTTTGAAAAATTTCCATCTTTTAAAATAGTTTAAGACAGATGAGACCAATTTTTAGTTTAAAAAAGATAGGGCTTTTTTTCAGGTGCATTTTTCATTTATGTTTGTGTAACATGCATTGCGCTTATCTTTTTCTACTTTGCCGTACCGGAGACAAAGGGTTAAAACATTGAAGAAATCGAATTATTGTTCATGTCTCGAGCTAACAAAAGCAACAAATCAAGCCAATGGCTGATCAAATATTTATGAAAAGAAGTGCCGCGATATGAAAACAGTCACATGCGATCAATAATTTTGATCTTACCATGAAATGTAATTTAAATTGCATTCAGCTGTAGTTAGCTCTAGTCTATCGTCAGTTTCTGCAGTTGTTCCAGCACTATAATCATCAAAGATTGAAATTTCCGATGATTGGAAATAATTAGGGGATGTGAGATTTATTGCTGAGACTTTAGCATTTTCAATTTCCACACTCACAGCAGTGCCTAAATTTGATCAGAAAATCTTTAATCAGAAATTTTTATATGTAATTTAAAGCTAAATTTCAGTTTAAGGATTTGCTTTAGTACTTTCATGTATTTACTTAGTATTTCAGTGGAGGAAATAAATTAAAATGAAAATATAATATATTGTGTCCAGAACTGATACTATGTGTACTTTCTCTTCTATTTGGCTAACGGTTCCTCCATGATTGGGAAAATAAGGTTTGGTGTTTCTCTAAAATTCTTGTTTCTTTAAAATCTCTTTAAAATGTTCCGTTTCTTAGAAATTTTTAAGCCTAAACACGTCCTTTACTCACTGGTATGATGATTCATGATGTTCATATACATCTGTATAAGCCAAGTGTAAATACAAGAAACACTTTCACTCATCGAAATACTGCGGAAGTACTTGCAAATTATGTCTTCCTCATGGCTGCAAGGTTGTTTAGTGAGAAAGATCCGGGAGATGAATAAGAACTACTTTACCATCCTCTCCTGCAATTCTCCACCCTAGCTTAGTGGATCTTTTCAGAGATGCAGTCAAAACTCTTTGAGAATTCACGAAATCTCAAGACTTATTAATTAAAGAAGCAGGTAAAGAAGTGAGAGAGTCACTGAATGATTTACCAGTTGAAGGAACGGAAGTCTGTTCGCAATGCGGAAAATTTTTCTCTAAACCGTCACTTTTGATAAGACACACGCGGATTCATACCGGTGAAAAGCCATACAATTGTCCGATATGTCA